>CATIWK010225421.1:0-14347 GCA_949634005.1 Mallotus japonicus
CTTTGGAAGAGTCCCCCTTGCGGTCTTGTACAATCTCGCCTTTGGATCTCTCTCTCTTATGCTTTTGTGTGAATCTTTGGCTTCATCTGTTCTTGGTGTTTTTGAAGACCGATCTGTCTCTTTCCTCTTAGTTTTGGTTCAGTGTGTTCGTTCCCTGGGTCAGATTAGCTTTCCCCCTGATTGTTTCTTTTCTGTTTGGGTCTGATTTCTCTTTGGTTTGGTTGTTTCTTTGTCTCTTGCTCTCTTGTGCTTAGTTTAGGGAGGGGTTTTTTCATCACTTGAGTTTTTGCTCAAGTGGTTTTTCCCCTCACATTATTAATAAAATTTTGCTTATAAAAAAAAAAAAATGCTTGAATTGCCAGTTGACATTCCAATATACATCCAATAGCCTTTTTTCTTTTAATTTCAAGTTCAAAATAGAGAACTAACATTACAAATTGCATATTCATTTTAATATTTATTTATCAACATCAATAACTTTAAAAACAAGTACATTAGTCCAATGATAGAGTAAAATCACTTCAAAATTGAGCATTCTAAGTTGAATACTGTTAAAATTTCCATTGCCAAATTCCTTAAATTAAAAATACAAATTAAGCGCTTTTAAGACCAACCATTTTGAGATAGAAATTAAAATATCCCTCTGAAAAATAATATGAAATTTTGGTGAAAATATTTAGGATTGAAAATGTTCTAATTTTTATAAAAAAAAAAAGGATTAATGTTAGTATTTTGGAGAAATAGAAGGACAAAAATGTTCAGATAGCTTGTTAAAACTCTCAAAAGTTCATTTAAAAAAACTCTCAAATTTCTCGTACTTTTTGTTTTGGCTTGCTCTTTTGTATCTTCACAGTCTTCAACTGGTCATGTCTATCTTTCAGATACTCCTTCAGTTGCTCATCATTCATGTTATTTATCATCTCAGTCTGTTCAATATCCAATAATAATAATCATAACAGAGAAATTTTTGAAATGGTAAAAACAGATGTACAACCAAATTTAAAAAAGTTAAATAAATTGAGTTTGAAATACACCAAAATTTTACTTTGTCATTATTGAAGTTATATAAGAACCTGTGACTTTAGTTAGAGTTTTTTTTTGTTTTTTTTTTAATATTGTAAATGAAAAATTAAGAAAGAGGAGAGAAAACTAGACTCTGATCATCCACAATGTCGGAAATTTGATCATTTGGTCAAGTTCTCACAAATCTCTAGTCGGAGTTGATTAATTAAAAAAAAAAAACAACCATTTGAAAATAATAACAATAATAATTACATGTACCCATTTTTTAAGATCATATATTTCCTTTTCCAAGGCCTCTTCTTCCTTATCTGGAAGATCCTTTTTCTCTTGCCAAGAAATAGGAGTAGTTTCTATTGTTGTTTGCTTTTTCTTTTTACCTTCTCTCAAAGTAGACATGTTCCTTCCTGTATGTAATAATATTGCATTCAGTCACTTGATTAATACTTAAATTTGGTTACGAAAATATATTGATTGAGTAGAGTTTTTGGGGGACTTTGTGTTATTCCCCGGTATGGAAATTATCTTTAGTTTTTACTTAGGGACTTCCTTTAACAATTTAACTCTATTTGGTAATTTATTATTTACCAATTATGATTATTCCATGCGCATTTTTCATTTCCATGCACTTCGTGTGTAGGCTACTTGAGGGGCTAATCGTGTCGAAGTCTTACTAATGTATTGTTAGCTTTCAAAGCTTTGCAGTGTTACATAACCGTTATGTATTATGGTTCTATCCTTGCGGCAATCCTGACCAGTCCAAACACTTAGAAACTGCACGGATGCGCCTTTTTGACTCGTGGATTGATTTTGTGAACTTAAGGTGTGAGGACTATACTGAAGACAGTCGCATTCCTACAATGGTATATATAGTGGCCTTAGCATTTATTTTTCTTAAATAATTTGTGAAGTCCCACCCCATGTGCCTGGAGAACGTTCTGTTTGTTAAGTTTTAAGAACTCTATACTTTAGTGGCTGCATAGTTTTGATTTGAGGCATACCAGAAATGTGATATAATAAAAATAGTAATTCATGTTTATCATGATCATTTTTTTTATATTATTGAAAAATGTATCTGTTGTAATTTGGAAAAGGACTAAACATTGACATATATAGGTGTCCTCTAGTTTCAGACTCACGTAATTGACTCAACTAATTTAGACTCAAGTAATTGGAAGGTGCAGCTTATGAGAAACAAATTCCTGAATTGAGGGAAATATATAGGTGTCCTCTAGTTTCAAAATTTTAAGATGGCTACCCTATGTTGACAGTTGACATACATATGCTCAAACAACTTGCCATGTTGTGCAGCAGAGGGAGTTATCAACGAGATTTTTTTTTACACATTTCGGGTTGCTGCCCCTAACCAGAGGGCGTTCTATATTTCTTCTAAACTGCGAAGGATGGCAGTCCAAGAGGGAAGAAGAAAATATACTGGGAAAAGTGATTTTTCTAGAATAGAAGCTTGAATATGGATATCACTTATCATAATTTTGTAAGATAACAAAAGATTTTCCTGAATTGATTGTGGATAGCACTTGCTCAAAGCCATTAATTCTGCTTTCTCTGAGTTATCCTTAAAACCACAGGACAAGTTTACATTTCTGAATTTTATCATTGTGAAGTTCCAATTAGCCTTTTGTTCAAGTTAATTTCCTTTATTAGTATTTTTTTGAACATTTATGTTATCTATAATATGCAAATTTGTTTACTAAATATGCTTTGAGCTGATCTAGTGGCCAGGATGCTGAGGGACACTCGGTGGGTCTCGGGTTCGAGACCCACCTCCCCCAATCCCCCCACTAAAAGAAAAAAAAAAAAATATATATATATATATATGCTTTGAGCTGATCGATATCTAAGTAGACTCCTTTTCTACTGCAGAAATTTGGCACAGTAGAAGAGGATGCATTCAGACGAGATTTAACCATCAACAGGTATCTTTGATTGGAAATTATTTAATTGATACTCTTTGCACATTCTATTCATGATAGCTATTATTTTGTTATTGGACTAATCTATGGTATTAATTGTTAACATAATTGTCAATTCTTTTTTTGACAGCTTGTTCTACAATATTAATACCAGTTCAGTTGAAGACCTTACTGGAAGAGGTTAGCATTTAAATGTAGCGTTCTTTTTTTTTTTTTTTGAAATCCGCGTGGCCGCATTGATGCAGTGGGTATCCTACTCTCAAGATTTTTATGCACGGTGTTCCTGTGGACTACTACTACTCTCAAGAAAAGCCGATTTGCTTGTTCGTTATTTGAAGAAATTTGTTGCTCCTGATGTTGCTGTAATTGATTCGGATCTTGCTATAAGAGACTTTGTTGAAGGAGCTGGGACGAGCTTCCCCCATTTTTATTGGCTTTGGTGTAAATGAGACAATGATTTCAACTTTAGGATTAAAATATAAGAAAAAGGCATGGTTTTCTGTTGCAAGTGGTTTTTTAGAGGATCTCATGGTACGGTGTGATGTCGATAAGATTCCTGCTTTGGTTCCTATTCATCCAGATACAATGAGCAAAGCATCTTTTATGGCCTCTTCGAAGGTTAGTTTATACTGATTGCTCGAGAGATGACAATCTTTTCCTTTTTCCTTCTTGCCAATGAATTATCTGAATTTTTTTTTTTTTGGAATTGTAACTGTTAGCACTTAGCAACTTAGCATTTGCTTATTTCATGTTTTTGTCCTGCCATTTTTTCCCTTTATTTTGGATTGTTGTATAGGGGTTCCATTTATATTGAGCCTTAGTTGAATTGAATTTAAATTTCTACAATCAAGATCTTGGCGGCTCCTTTGATCTGTATATTTTTTTAAGTAAAAGGTTGGAATCCAGAAATCAGGAAACGCACCTGAGTATCTCAACTAGGTTGACACACTCTTAACGTTTGCATCATTTTCCTGTAGTCCAAGAATCAAATTAAACTCGAAAAAGAATGTTTACAGAAAAGAGAGAAAACATAAGCACTAAACAGCCTAAGAGGTTATCTAACTGAGGATGTCCAACTAATTATTAGGTCTTGCTCATGTGCCGAGTGTTTAGTCTTGCGCTCTCTTTGCAAGTTTTATGTGCTTCTTTTGTTATTCTATTCTAGTTTTCTTTTCTTTGTCATTTTTGGCTTTATGGCTACTAGCAGCAGTGGATGGTCCCATGAGGGACTAGCAGAACAATATGATCATCTTAGTATCAATGTTAATGACGTCCCGGAATTGGTTGTTTCTAATGAGGAGGCAGGAAGTGTGGTAACAGCAAACAAGTTTTTCCTGGTTGGAAAGTTTCTGACAGATAAAGCCATTAATTTCAACACTATGAAAAATACTCTTGAACCATTATGGCGTCCTGTTCGTTGGATTTTCATTTCTGATCTAGGGAACCAGATTTTCTTCTTCCAATTCTTTCATGAATTGGATATGAATCGGATTCTTGATCAGGGGGCCTTGGTCATTTGATCAAAATCTTCTCGTTCTTGCTCCTTATAACAGTACAATTGCCCTAGAGGATATGGAATTTCGTATGGCGGATTTTTGGGTTCAAGTTCTTAATATTCCAGTGGGGCTTAGGTCGGAGAAAATCTTGAAGCATACTGCGGATTCTATTGGTACTTATGTTACTTCGGATGAGAATAACTTTAATAGTCTGTGGCATTCTTTTTTGCTAGTCAGGATTAGTTTTGATATCTCCAAACCTCTAAAAGCAAAATGAAGGTCAAGTTGAATGGCTTAGATTGGTGCTGGATTGAATTCCGTTATGAGAGGTTGCCCACAATCCATTTGATCTGTGGTAAACTAGGGCACTCGGATAGATTTTGTGAAGCTGTTTTCCATAACCCTTATTTGTTGGAAAATACGTCATATAGAGCCTGGCTCTAAGCAATCCCTCGTCATGCCCAGAATTCTGCAGATCGGTGGATGTGAACAGCAAGTGGAGAACCTACGGTGGAGCTGCCCACTGAGCATAGACGGGAGTATGGCGTGATTGGTGGGTATCAAAATCCCGTTAATCTCGGGAATGGTAATAGAGGTAATGACCGCAGTTTGGGCATCAGAATAGGCACTGACGAGAGTGTTGGATCTAGTTAGTTGGTAATAAATCTTTACATAGAAGGTAATGGCAATACTGATGCGCTAAATGAGGAAATAGTGGAGGATATGGAAGGTATAATGGTCTATGATGGTAAACGTTGTCGTAGAGAGGAATTGGATATGGGTCAAATTGGAGGTGGTTATGTTGATAAGTCCGGGCATAAGGCTCCAGATCGTAATAGAAGATCTGACTCCTGGTAAATCATTCATTCTCTAGCAGTTCGCTCATCTCTTCCTTGGTGTATCATTGGCAACTTCAACGATTTACTCTTTACTTTTGAAATGATGAGTGGCGCTCCTTACTCAACTCGATTATTGAATGGGTTTAGAGATATTATCAGTGACTATGGTTTAAGCGAGATTTCCTCTTTTGGTTACTATTTTACCTAGGAACACTTGAGGGGCATTGATTCTTAGGTCTAAGAAAAGCTTGATCGTGGGTTGGCTTCGGAATCTTGGCTTCAGATTTTCCATTCTACGGTCATTAAGGTTGAGGATTTCTCAACTTCAGATCATCCCTCTATTTCTCTCTGATTGAATGGGTGTCACTGTAAGTTTAATCGCAGCAAGTTCCGTTTTGAAAATTTATGGACTAACTATGAGGATTGCAGGGTGATTGTGGAGAAGTGTTGGTCTGATAATTAAAAAATTTCCTTATCGGAGAAATTGGCAATCTATGGTTCAGCTCTTTCGAATTGGGGCAGTGGTTTGATATGAAATTTTTGGAGGGATCTTGACTCTTGTCTGCAGAACCTTCATAGACACCGCTCTCGAACATATTCTTGTGATTTTCAGGAGTTTATGGTGGCGCAATGGTGTATGACAATGTATTACGAAAGTAAGAATTATTCTGTAAACAGAATGCCAAATAGTTCTGGATTAAAGACGGGGATACAAATACTCGATTCTTTCATTATTTTGCTTCATTCATGCTTTGAAAGACAGCAGTGGGACTTGGCAGCATTCTCTTCCTCAGATTAAGAAGGTGATTATCGAGTGTTTCAATACCATTTTCAAGTCATGTGGTACTGATGGTTCTCAACTTATTTAATGCATTTCTCCAACTGTGTCTCCAGAACAGAATGCGCATCTTCTTAGTTCTGTTTTCGCTAGTGAGGTGAAGCAAGCTGCTTTCAGTATGCATCCGGAAAAATCCCCGGGTCCGGACGGTTTGAATCCTTGTTTCTTTCAAAGATTTTGGCATGTCGTTGGGGATGATCTTGTTCTCTTGTGCAACTTGTTTATGGAAAGAGGTTCTTTTCCCACAGAATTAAACGATACATCCGTCGTTCTCATTCCAAAGAAGAATTATGTGGAGAGTATGGTTGATTTACACCCTATTGCTCTATGCAATCTCTCGTATAAGATTTTAGCTAAGCTTTTAGCTAATCGCCTTAAAATTCTGGTTCTTGGGCTTGTTTCGGATTTTCATAGTGCTTTTGTTGGAGGCCACTCTATTTTTTATAACACGATGCTGGCTTTTGAGATTTCTCATATGTTTAAAGGTAAAAGGTGTGGTAGACAGGGTATGGTAGCACTAAAAATTGATATGTCAAAGGCCTATGATCACTTGGAATGGCCATTATTACAGTAGGTTATGCTCCGCATGGGTTTTCATCCGGATTCGGTTAATCGAATTATGTTTTGTGTTTCTTCAGTTGGTTATTCAGTGTGTCATAATGGAGAATCTTTTAGCTCTATTCATCCTCAACGCGGATTATGGCAAGGCGATAAGTGCTCTTTTGCAATCTAAATAGCAATAGCAGCTTATTCATGGGGTTTGTCTTGCTCGTAATGCTCCCCAGATTAATCATCTTCTTTTCGCAGATGATAGCTATCTCTTTTTCAAAGCTGATGTTCAAGAGAGCTTAGAGGTTCGGAGATGTCTTCAAGTTTATGAAGAAGCGTCAGGTCAATAAGTTAATGGTGCTGAATCTTTAATTATGTTTAGCCGGAATGTTGAGTCTCAAGTTCAAGCCGATGTCTCCTCTCTTCTAAATGTTTCGGTGGTTAGTGATCAGGGCTCTTATCTTGGCCTTTATACTTCTATTGGCAGAAATAAAAGGGCTGTTTTCAAATTTATAAAGGATAGAGTATGGGCTCACATTAACTCTTGGCACTCCAGGTTACTTTCTAGAGGCATAAAGGAAGTGCTTTTGAAGACATTGGCTCAGGCCATTCCTAATTATATTATGAGTGTTTTCTTGCTGCCAAAATCTTTGTGTGATGATCTTAAACGAATGATGAACGAGCATTGGAGGGGTTGTCATAAGAATTCGAGAAGAGGTCTGAGATGGTTGAGTTGGTCGAGACTTAGTGTGCCTAAAAGCTTCGGTGGTCTGGGATTTAGAAGACTTAGGGAATTTAATTTGGCTATGATAGCCAAGCAAGCTTGGTGACTCTTAGATAATCCTTCTTCTTTGGTGGCTTAAATTTTGAAAGCCAAATACAATCCTAAACCTTCTTTTCTTGATGCTAAATTGAGTAGCAATCCTAGTTACCTCTGGCGTAGTCTGTTGCAAACTCAATAAGTGCCTCATAAGGGTGTAAGGATTCGAATTGGGAATGGTCAAGCAACTAGTATTTGTGGTGTTCCTTGGCTCTCTTTTGCTAATGATGGGTATGTTTAGTTTGTCATTCCTATTAAGTTATAACAAAGTCCAGTTCAAAGTTTATTCATTCCAGGAGTTTTTCGATGGGACCCAGACTTGTTTCAAGATTTATTCAACGAAAGGGACTCCCTGATAATTCTACAGATGCCATTGAGTGGTCAGGATACTTCAGATAGTTGGTATTGGCTCCCATCTCCAATTGGTCACTTTACGGTTCAAAGTTGTTATAGGGAATTGATGGGTGAGTGTCATTCAGACTCACATCCTGTTTGAGGTAGAATTTGGAAACTCAAGATTCTGCTAAAAATTCAGAACTTCTTGTGGCGATGTGCTTGGGACTATCTTCATACTAAAGCAGCTTTGAATTCAAAGAGTATTTCTATTTATCTCCATTGTCCTTTGTGTGATTCTGAGGTAGAAACCATTTATCATTTACTTTTTTCTTGCCTAATAGCTTTGGACTGCTGGTTTTCTGCCAAATTCCTGTGTCTACTATGATTCAATCTAATATAAAAGATTCCCTGCACTGTATGCTTTCCCAATTATCTTTCGTTGATGTTGAATTATTTACATCCAATTGTTATGGCCTGTGGTTTAATCGTAATTTGAAAGTCTGGAGGGGTTCGTCTCAATTTGTGGGAAAGATACTTAATATGGCAGGTCAATCTTTGTTTTGTTGGCAGAATGTTAGGCGTTTTGGCTTGCATTTCCAATCAGGTGAAGTTTTGAGAAATGATGGGGGTTTGTTATGGACTAAGCCTCCTAATGGTTTGGTGAAACTCAATGTCGATGCAGTTGTGTTTCGTAACTCGAACAAGACTAGTTTTGGGTGTATTCTACGGGATTCTAATGGTCATTTTCTTGGAGCTCATCATCAATCCATATTAGTTAGACTATCTCATAAGGAGGCCAAAGCTGATGGGGTTAAAGAAGCGTTAAGCTGGCTTAAATCGTTAGGCTGTGATAATTGTATCGTGGAATCCGATTATCTGGAAGTTTTCCACGCTATTCAACATCCAGATATTATATCACCTTTTGGTTTTTTTTTTATTGATGATTGTTGTAATTTGTTAAAGCTTTTTAATCATGTGATTATTCGCTTTGTTCGTCATTCCGCTAATCTCGCCGCTCATGCATGTGCTCAAGCTGCTGTTAATGTTAATGGAGTCCATTAGTGGTTTAATCCTCCTACTTTTCGTGTATCTATTTTAGCTTAGGAGAGCTCTATGAATTAAGTTTCCTTTTCTCTAAAAAAAAATAGCCCAAGAGAACTTATAAGAAGGCTGTCTGGAAAAATTATTATAAATAGCTTTATGGCAAAAAGAAGAAGCTGAGTCCCACCAACAAAGAGAGGAGGCAGTCGAACCATGCTTTGTAAGATTGTCAGCGACAAAGTTCCCTTCTCTATAAATATGAGTCACTCTAAAATGCATCCGAGAGAGGTAATAAAGGCAAGTAAACCACCGTTCAGCTAAGACCCAAGGCACCTGCTTTGTTTTATTGCGAAAAGAGTTGACAACAAACATGGAATCTGACACAAGCCAAAGGCAATGCCAGCATTTAGACCATGCCACTTCAATAGCATAAATAGTGACACTCAATTCAGCAATGAAAGCATAACTTGAACCTATCCCAAAGGCAAAAGCAACTCGAGGAAAACCTGACGCTGTCCTAAAGACTCCTCCTGCCCCAGCAATTCCCAATAAGCCAGAGGAAGGCCCATCTATGTTTTCCTTAATCCAATAGCAAGGAGGCGGTTGCCAAGCAATGGAAACAATATAAGGAGCCAAACTAGCAATTCCTCGAATATGTAGAAGAGAGAGAGAATGCGCCTTTCATCAATTGAATTGTACATAGAACCACATCGAAAAAAATTTGACTCTCTTATTGATCTCCAAATAAGGAGAAGGGCAGTATGAATATAAGGCCTCTAACTCCTAAACCTTTTTTGTAGGAATATCAAGAAGAGGAACAAAGCCATTTATCATAGCATTGATGGAAATGACAGAAAGATAAACTCAGCCATAGGCCACGACCTTAATGGCGGAGTATCTATTACCACAATGAAAAGGAAATAGTACAAAAGAACAGTGTCGCATTTTGACAAAATTTCTTTGCCTGTAAATATATCCCACTAACTTATGAAATTTTATGCAGGGAAATAAAAGAAAATGAAAAAGGAGAAAGGAACCAGCACAACAATAAGATTGGGCAAGATAGCAAACGAAAATAGCTTATCAGAATATCATCCCGCGTGACAAACATCTTGACAAATACTTAAGGGAAGTAACAAACTCTATCTCCTTAGGTTCTACAATAAAGTACATCCTCAATAATTAAAATTCACAAATTGAAAGTAAATCCATCCATTTTATGAGATCATGTGTGAAAACTTATCTCATGAACTTTGGTCTTAACAACTTTCTTTTACTATCCTCACAAAATTCAAATGTCTAGTTAACGGCTTTATGTTGAGAGTTTTTAAACTCTAATCAATCTAATGCTTGCTTTGCACTTGAATAAGGGAAAAAATATGCAAAAATAAAATCTATGGATCTAAAGCATAAATTGTTTGGATTTTAAAGTACCAATTCAGTCTTTTGAATAATAAATGTGCATCAAATCTACTCCGATGCTCAAAGCGAGTACGAGTACAAAATCCCTTGACGGTATCCACGCTGAGTAATAAAAGAAAGGCGGGGGAATACTAAAAGGAGAATCGAGATAAGAATAAGTGCCCAAAGGAATTTATAATATACTCCAATGCTAAAAAAAGAGTAAGAGTAGTAATGTGAACCCTCTTGTGGTATGCACGCTGAGTAATAAGAGAAAGGCGGGGGATTACTAAAAGAGGACCATGTCAAAAACTACTCTATTTACTCCAATGCTCTAAAAGAGTATGAGTATTCGAAGGACCTTTCCAACGGTATCCACGCTGAGTAATATGAGAAAGGTGGGGGAATATTTGGATAAGGAAACAAAATATATTAATAACTTAAAGACTGTTTTGATACTCAGAATTCAATTTGTTTATGCTCAATTCCCACAAGTTTTGTTTAGCGGATTCTCCCTAAATTTAGATGTGGAAGTCAGCTCTTCGCTTGGTAAAATAATATACCCTCAGCATAAGGTGGTTAACGATATGTCTGACTTTGCAAATCGTAAATAAATAATAGTCATTAAAATCAAAATTAGTGAGATTTGTTGAATGCACACTACCTCGTAATAAATTGATGAATTTGCTCAATATAACGTATTTTTTATACAATCATCATGTTGAAACTAACTTCAATAAATTATCAGAAATTACAAATTCAAAAGAAGATACACCCAACTTATGGAATTAGCACCATCACCACTAAGGTAACACATAGTCAAAACTGCATCATTGCATCTCCATGTGCCTAATTGCATACAAAATGCATTACATATGTTTGTTTGCATATCACTATCATGCGCATGTCTCATTCTTAGGCATTTTAGGATCATCCTTGCATGAAACCCAACATTCATCACGATCACTCTTGCGTGAAATCCCAAAATTGTACTCATAATGTATGTTCCTATAATTGCATCATGCATTTACTTGAAGCCCACAAACAACAATACATTATTTCCCTCACAAAAGCTACATGACACAAACACATAGCACATTTCACTAGACACTGCCCAATAACTTTACATAACACTTTTCGCTTGGCACTGCACAGTAGGCTATAGCACACTGCACATTTTTCTTAACACCATTTATTGGTCATATAGCACATTTTGCTTAACACCATATATTGGTCATATAGCACATTTTTCTTAACACTACATATTGGTCATATAGCACATTTTGCTTAACACCACATATTGGTTATATAACACATTTTGCTTAACAGTATATTTTATCTAACACCATATTTTGGTCATACATCACATTTTGCATTAAATAGCACATTTTGCCTAATGCCACATATTGGTCATACAATACATTTTGCTTTAAATGCACATTTTTCCTAACACCACATATTGGTTATATAGCGCATTACGCCACATAACACATTTTGCTTGATGTCACAGCACATTTTGCTTGACGCCACATATAGGTTACATGGTACATTTTGCCTGATGCCAAATACTGACCATATGGCATATTTTTCCTGACAATATATAGCACATTTTACTTGATGTCATAGCACATTTTGCTTGATGTCATAGCACATCTTGCTTGATGTCATATATTGATTACATAGCATAATTTGCTTGACAAGCATACACAGGCTGCATGGCGCATCTTGTTTAACGCCATATATCGACTACATAGCATGACATGCTAGACGTCACACAACAATTAAGGCATTGCAGATCAAAATTCGACAGTTACATCATGGAATGACGAAAGCAACGTCGCACGATTCAATGTTATAGACAAAGGCTCTATAACACGTCAGGTAAGTATTCCTAAAATCTAATTTGAAATTGAGTGTTTATAAAGCTTTGCCACATTTTGTTGCACAAACTGTGACAAAAGGGGGCAACTGTAAACATCCAATTTCGGGATACCAAATGCAGGGATGTAACAGAGGACCCGATGATGAAAATTAACTGTGAAATAAGATTTTATTGCATATGATTTATTGGTTTTGAACTAAATTGTAAATTAGTTTTAGGACTTAGTTTTAAATTTTATTTACTTATTTATTTATTTTAATTATTTTTAAAAAAAATTCAAAAAATAAATAAAAAAAGAAAAATGCCAACCCATGAAAATCCATGGAATGTCATGGATTAAATTTTATATTTAAACATAGTTTTTTAGGGTTTATTTATTTCCGTATTTTGATGGCAGTTTTATTTTGTATTTTATTGGGTTGTATTAATTTTAATTTTAATTTTTAGATTTTGTAATAGCCCTAGTAGTGGGAATAGTGAAATCAAGTACTGCCTTTTATTTTATATTTAATTAATTGGTTAGTAAATTAGGGTTTCAATTGGGTAATTCAATTAAAATTAATGTGACTTAGATTTTAGGGATTTTTACCAAAATACCCATTTTTTAGGTTAGATTTTCAGCAAAATACCTACCTTTTATCAAATATTACATGCGTACCCAATTTTTATAAAAAATTACACGCATGCCCAACTTTCCGTCACTTACATTTCCGTGTTTTTTTTTTCCTTTCTGCTCTCCTTCCCTGTCCTTCCAACTGCCGCTCCTTGTCTTCAGCTGATCAAGAAGCTCCATTTCAATTTCTTAAAAGAAAATTTTATCAAACAATTTTTTTTGCTTCCTTTTTAAAATAGATCCCACTCTTCTTCTTCTCTTCTCACACCCACCAACTACCCAAAAACCAATAACATGCAAACTTGAATTCCTTTTCAACACTTAGCAGAAAATTTTGTAGCTTACAAAAGAACCAAATGGGTTGCACGTTTTCTGGGCTGGATGCGCTCTACGACGCCGTCAATGGAGGAGGTGACGTTTGGATCAATGAAAATCGGTTCAGGATCGTTAGACAGCTCGGCGAAGGTGGTTTCGCTTATGTCTACTTGGTTAAAGAGGTCTTCACCGACACGTCCTCCGCCGTTGCCTCCGCGGGTGGTCTCGCCAAGAAAGTCAAGGACGCTTCTCATCTCTGTGGTGCGTTTGGATTGATTATTTATTTTGTTTGTTTGTGTGCTGTGCTTACCCCGATTGTGTTTGCGAAATCGAATGATGATCTGATTGATCTAGTATTGTTTAATATGTTAATTTAGGTTTAGTGATTAGAGGAATGTGATCTGTTTTGGTGGTGCAAATGATGGAACATATGCAATAAAGAAGGTTTTGATTCAGAATAATGAGCAACTGGAGTTGGTCAAAGAAGAGATTCGAGTTTCGTCTTTGTTTAGTCACCCTAATTTGCTTCCTCTCCTTGATCATGCTATTATTTCTGTTAAGGTAAAAAAAAAAATCACTTGTCACTATCATCAAAATTCGAGCTTTTGGGTATGTTGCACATTTCGTGGCGCTAGGCTTTGTTTGTCCGTGAAAGAAACGTTTGTAGGATGGTTGTATGCAGAATGCTAACACATTTGAGGGTTTTCTTTATTATTTGATTCTAGAGTTTTTTAGATGTAATGCAACAATTTATTTGATTGGTATGCTGATATTTGAGTTTTAAGGAAGTTGTTCTCATGATTCTCTTCTTCCATTATGGCCCTTGTTTGCAATTGCTCTCTAATTTCAGTTCCGTCCAGAAATAAAATTGAGGGTTTACTATTTTGAATTGAGTTGGGTTATTATCAATTATTTGGATTCATTTCTGCTATTATTTTGATATGGTGAATTTCAAATTAGTATGTGCATTTGCTATTTCTTCTACTCCGAACAAAATTGTAGATGTGAATAATTTGTCTTCGTGGGCATATATGTTGAAGTGTTTGTGTTTATGGATTGTGTCAGGTTATTACACTTCTACTTAATGGATTCTTGGCGCTTTACTACTACTGAAGGAAAAGAGTTTCTTTTCTCAGATGAAATGGACTTATCTATTGATTCATTTGGGAGAAGTAGAAAAGCATTATCTGGATGGGATGGTGAATCTGTTGAAAACATGGAGTTTATAGATTTGGGTTTCTCTGAAATGCCCAAAAAGCAATT
>CATIWK010225580.1:0-15196 GCA_949634005.1 Mallotus japonicus
CAAGGTAGAGAGGTCTCTTGCTTCATTTGATTAAGAACAAGAAGGAGGTTTGTTAAAGCTTGGTGTTTCAAGCTAGAGGTCTCACAAGTGGGAGACTAGAAGAGTTGATTCAAGAGTTGAATCAAAAGGAGAAGCCAACCATTGTAGTAGATAATTAAGGTCATCATCAACCCTTGGAAACTAGTAAGTTTCTCAAAACTTAGAAATCATAGGTTCTTGATTTCTTGTGTTTATGATGTCATGATTAATTAGTTATGTGTTGATTGCAAATTGGATCTAGGGATTGGAATTCTTGATAAGGTCAAGTATTATGCATGTTTGAGCAAAATTTTTGAAATTTGCCTTACTAAGCATGAGATGCGTCCTTTGCATAATCAATTCCTAACATTTAAGGTATAGACAAGTCAAACCAAATTTTGACTAGCTCAAACTTGATTTGTTTATAATTGAGTCAAATTCGAACTGAATCTACTATGGCATTTGGTGTTTATAAACTTAAACGAGCTTAGACTAAACGAGGTAAAAAAAAATTTTTAAAAATAAATAATATAAATTAAAATTATTCATCAAAAAATTGAAAATAAATTATTTACTAAATAAAGTTATCATAAAATAATAATTATTTAATTGTAATAATATATTTTTTAAATATTTTTTAAATTTACAATGAATAAAAATTTATATATTATATATATTTAAAATTAAATCATTAATACATAAAAATTATGAGCCAACTTGTGAGCTCTTATTCAAGTTTGTTCGCAAGTTTTACGAGCCGAATTACATAGTTTGAACTCGACCCATTTATTAAACGAATTTTAATATATGAGTTCGAACGAATTTTTATCGAGTTGAACTTTGAACAATTTGCAAGCAGACTCATTTACAGCTTTAGATGTATTAAAATTGTCACCTAAGAAGTATATAAATTAAGAGTAATATCACAAAATCTTTCAAGTTTAGGCATGATTTGATTTTTTTTATTAAATGACAGTAATCAACTATCACTAATATATATTCAAAATACAACAAATCTATTTTTTAGTGATAATTTTTTTATTGTTACAAAGATTATTATCAAAAAAAAAAACAATGCCTGAGAAGATTTTTTTAACTAGTCATAAAATCTAATTTATATTATAACTAATCATAAAATAATATATGATAATATATTATATTATCACAAAAATTTTTAACTTTTAATAAGTCATATTATATAATTCACTATCAGTCGTAAAATTATATATGACAATATATTGTATTGTCATGAAAAGTTATTTAACTTCTGTGACAATATTATAAAAAAAAAATTGTCCTAAACTATAATAAAACTAGCTAGTTTCAGTATATATATATATATATATATATATATGAAATTTGAGAAATTTTTACCTACACTGCGTGTATTAAATCGAATGGTGAAATTTATAACATAGAAACATATATTTTATTTTTATCAATCAAGTATAAAATACTTACATGATATGTCATAAATCCTAATAGGTGTGTGCTACACCAAGTATAGGCAATAATCTCTCACTAAATTTTTTTTCTTTTCTTTAGGAAATACATGGCTTTTTAGGAAGAATATCATATAAATATCTCTCACTCTGATGAAAATTTTCACCTAAAATTTAATGGCGTTAAGCCTGGTAAGAATCAAGTTTAGAAAGATATATATAAAGCAAGAGCCATGGTTAATTTGGAATATTCGTGACTAGAATCAGGCAATGAAGTTGGCCATTTTGCATGGTGGGGGCTGCGAGGAATAATTACTTTTATAAACAATGAACAAGGCATTTATTTCTGGCCCTTTCTGCCCAACCCTTTTCAATTGTAGCTGCAAAAATGGTTTATTTATTTTAAGAAACATATGTTATTTTTATTTATTATTTTTGCTTACCTTTTTATCCCTTTCCAGGCTATAAAAATCCCTCCCCTCTCCAAAACAGACCACAAAAAAAAATTTTGAAAAAAGAGAAAAGACCCAAAACAGGTGAAGAATGGGAGAAGGAGAAGAAGGTGAATTAGGAGGAAATAATATTATTGTAGAAGAGAAAGTGATGGACATTAGTCTTAAGGACCTTTCAAGGAAACTTGAAGAGTTTGCTCAGGCTAGAGACTGGGAAAAGTACCACAGTCCAAGGAATCTTCTTCTTGCTATGGTAATCTTTTTTACCACTTAATTTTTCATGTGTGTACATATGTTGTCCATTCTTACACATGATTCAGGATCTTGCTCTCTGTTTGATGTATATAAACTGATCATGTCAGGAACAAATTTTCACCAAGATAATTATATGAACTGATGTCCCATAAACAAATTTCATCTGGGCATTAACTATATAATTGTTATTTCTTTAAATTCAGCGTTAAATAAATTGGTTTCCTGCATGTGTGTGATATGGGATTGATATATATAGGTTGGAGAAGTAGGAGAGCTATCAGAAATATTCCAATGGAGAGGAGAGGTTGACAAGGGCTTGCCAAACTGGAAAGAATCTGACAAGGAGCATCTAGGTGAAGAGTTGTCTGATGTGCTGCTTTACCTCATCAGATTGGCTGATATATGTGGCATTGATCTTGGTGAAGCTGCTACCAAGAAAATTGTCAAGAATGCTATCAAATACCCTCTTAATAAGACCTACTGATGAGAAACATTATTGGTTGGTTTTGTTTAGTGTTTTTTTGCTTTTTGGGTTGTGAGGTTCTGCTTGTTATGTTTGTTCATGTTCATGGAATCCTGATAGAGAATTTTACAATAATGTAGCATTGTTCTTTTATGAGCATGTTATCTCATGTAAAGTTTCAATTTTTTCATGGAGAACTATATCATATCATCAGCTCAAGTCATGTCATGAGGTGTACATCAGTTCACAAAAGGAACATTAATCTATCATGATATCACACATTAACATTAATCTTTCAATAGTAAGCCTATATTATCTAAATTTTGATACAAAGTTACAACATGTAACAGGATTTGCAACCCTATCTTTTAATTATATGCATTGCTTAGCTGCAGAAATATAGGGTGAGGGTATGTATGCTAATGATAATTGACCCTCTCTGTTTTAAGAGAATCAAAAATCATACTTTCATTTATTTCCTTTTTAGGCATGCATGTTCACTATGTCTTGGTGAAATTAAGCCTAAACATTACCCCAAATATCACATTACATTGCTAATTAGAAGGCTCAATCAATTCAAATTGGTAGCACTTCCCTTATTAATCTATTTAAAAAAATTTAAAAGTTATTCCCTTTATTTCAAGGTTATAATTTTTTTTTTCATTTGTTCCAAATTATAAAACACGTTTTAAAATAATTAAATAATAATAAATTGTCAAATAATAGTTAAAGTATATATTAAGAAGTATCATATTTCAATTATAATATTATTTCAATTTAAACCACTAATATTTAAAATCCACTAAACTCTTATTAATCCGGTATAAAGATGATAAAAATTTCTCAACAAATTATTTAAGGAGACCGTATATATCATGAATTAAATTGAAAACGTCGCTTAAATGAGACCGATTCATACTAGCTGATTCTGATTCTAATTCTGACAGTTGTTTTTTGTTAACATTTTTTAAATTTATAAAAATTAAATTTATAATTTTAAGGTCGGAAAAATAAAATAATAGATGTACTTAGGGATATTCTATCATTACTTTATTTTCTTAATATTTAGTTTTTACTTTATATTTATTATCTTCATAAACGACGACTAGAACATAATAAGCATTAATAAACGACACATCGTTGATCAGTCAAACTATAGTTAGTGACGAAAAGCTGGAGACCGACGTCAGATCGAGTACCATAATTACCTTTAAATCACGAATCCAATTCTCCCTTAAATTGCACAGTGGCTTCTCATCTGAAATCTCCTCCTCTACGCTGCCACTGTAACTTTCTGTTTCATTTTTTTTCTGAGATCTTGTAAGTAACCATATATCTGATCAACACCCAGATGCTGAATTTCGATTATTGAGCTCACGATTCATAAAGTTTTCTTCTTTTTTATTTTTTTTTTTTGAAGAACAGAGATCAAAGAATATGGAAGGAGAAGCAGTAACAGTGTTTACACCATCATTGGAAGGAATGAAGCATGTGAAATCTGAAGAAGGAGAAATGCTCACCAAGCCTTTCTTGGATGTTTGCAAAAAGATTTTACCTGTTCTTGGTAATTCTTATTATAAAAAGTTTAGATTTTGTTTTTCCTCTCTCTCTCTCTCTCTCTCTCTCTCTCTCTCATGTTAATTCTAATTTTGTTTGCAATTCCAGATCAGTTTGGAGCAGCTATGGCTCTTGTCAAATCTGATATTGGTGGTAACATATCGGTAACAGACGTTTTATTTTTCTTTTTTGGTATTTTGGGTACTGTAAATGGTGTTTGTTCAAAAAAAGAATTGATTTTTTTCTCGTGTGTGTGTTTTTTTCGAAAATTCAGAGATTGGAAACTAAATATTCTAGTGATCCAACTAAATACAACTACTTGTACGCTATGGTTCAAGAGGAGATTGATGCTAAAACAGCTAAAGGTTCATCTAGCTGCACCAATGGTCTTCTTTGGCTAACCAGGTAATAGTTTACATTGTGTTGTTAATGTATATCTTTCTAGCTTTTGTTCTATTTTATGCTGGATTCTTGCTTATAGGTTTGTTATAAATTATGGGTGTTGAAAGAAGTTGATCAATTGCAAAATCATGTTTGTTCTAGCGTGATTTCATTTCTTCCAAAATGCCTTGTTTCTTTTAACTTGATAAACTTGAATTTCCAGCAACTATGATATTTTCCAAATGCCATAATTGAGCAACTCTAATCGAATCGAGTTCTTGAAATTTTAGACTTTCCAAATAGAGTTTAAGTGACTGAAATTAATTAGGCGAAGATGTTACTGGTTATGTTTGACTTCCTTTGACTACAAGTAATGTTTTGAAAATTTTTCATTTGAATTGTATTAGTTCATTATTATTCAGTTTCGAAAACTAGACAAGATCAATGCGAAAAATAGAACAGGAAAAAAAATGAAGAATGCTAACCTTTGATTCATGTGTTTGACTTATTTTACTATTGGCAACACAGAAAAGCCAAAATCTGGATCAAAATTTGGTGAACTGCTTGCTGCTAATTGGTAATACTTTTATGAATAAGCAATTCATGGTGACATATCCTCATAGTTTTATTAACCTTTTGGTGATTTATCAGAGCAATGGATTTCCTAGTGGAACTGTTCCGTAACCTACTTGCTCATCAAGATTGGACAATGTCTCAAGCCTGTACAGATTCCTATGGCAAGACACTGAAAAAATTTCATGGCTGGCTTGCAAGTTCAAGTTTCACCGTAATGTCTTCTATTGTTGTCCAATTCAATTTTAAATTTACTTTGTTTGAGCATATTTATTATTTATATAAATTGCTCCATATTAACCTAAATTTAGTGTTATTTTCAATACTTATCCTATAACTTCTCAACTGCACTTGTTGACAGTTTGTGATCTTATTTTTTATCAAATTTATCAGATTTCCACTCTTTTCTCACCCCATTAACAATAAAAGAAAGGGTGCTTTTTGAAATGCTGTAATTTAGGCAACTAAAGCAATTGTTGCTAATATTTTTTGTTGAATTCTTATCCATTTTTTATATGCTCCTCTTCCTCTTTCTGTACCTTGGTTCAGTAAGCATATGCTACATGTCAAGGCTTCTTAATTATTTATTTACTACAATGCTATAGGTTGCTATGAAGCTTGCACCAGATAGGAAGAAGTTCATGGACGTAATAGCAGGCTCGGGTGATGTTAATGCTGACATCGAAAAATTTTGCACATCCTTTTCACCATTTCTTGAAGAGAACCATAAGTTCCTGGTAAGATATTTTAGAAATTGAATGATTTAGTACAATATTCTTGATGTTTGCTGCCTTCATATGCCTGACTTGGTATATTAACATTAACATCAAAGTCAATGCCATGAGGTTAACAGCCAATAGGTGGAGTCAGTTATGGTGTCAGTTATGGTCCCCTTTTCATAAATGGATTCCTAACTTGTGAATTATACCTGCCATTTATGGAGAGGCATGCGCTCTACAGAAAGAAACAAAAATGTTGAGTTCAGAATTTTGAGGGGTGAGCCTGGCGGTGGGGGGAAGTGGCCAGAAAGTTTAGCGGACTAGTGGAGAATTTTTCAATTCTTTTTTTTTTTTTTTTTACCTTTGTTTTGAAATACTAGCTCATGTTTCCTAACGGAATCAACATTTGTTGCTGCAGGCTAGTGTTGGCATGGATGAACTGAAAGCTTCGTAGTGGAAGAGACCTTTCTGATACGCGGCAGCATTTTTCTATCACTTTGTGCTCTTATCGCATTGGCTTAAAAAAAAACAAACAATCAAACATATGAAAGATTTGGTTTAACCATCTATTTTGAGTTATACACAATATGCAGCTTATTATCTTAATTGTTCAATCTTTTTCATCCAGTTTAGTTGCTTGTTCTTGTTGTGTGGTTTCTGGGTTCTTTTTCGCTTTTTATGTTTTCAAATTATTACAGCAGTGTGTCTTAATTAGCATGTGATTGTAGTCTATGCCAACTAGTTAAAGAACAGTTGACGTTGCACTAAAATATTGAGTTGAAAGATTTCACATGATATTATCATGTAACAAGCAATAACCATTTTTCTACTATAATCTTCTGTTTTCTTAATGCTAGCAATGGAGGAATATATAGAATTTCTTTTTTTTTTTTATTTGCAATTCACCTGCTTTTCCTCCACCTCTCCTTCCTCCTCTAAATTAATAATAAATATATAAATAAATAAGGTATTGAAAAAGTGATAGGCTGACTTAGGAATATGGTTAATTGAGGCTGCAATTGAAAGGGAGATTTATATAGCTAATTGAGGGTGCAATGCAATGGAAAAGGACTGAAAACCCAAAGCAGAGCCATTGTTTTTTAACCGATTTTCCCGCTTCTTCATAACCCAAATTTAGCAAAATATCAGTCGAGATTTCTGGTTTTCTCCTCTGGATTTTGCCCTCAAAAATAGCTCATCTCCTAGTTTTGATTTGATTTCTTACACAACTCTTGAATGGAAACCGCGTCGCCACTCGGCCATCCAACTAAAAAAGAAAAGAAAACCACAATAATACATTCCAATTGCAAATTTGGAGATTCCAAATTTCATTGTCTCTCCCCTCTTCTCCATCTTCATCATCCCATATTATTCAAAATTTAATTTTTGTTTCTAATTTCTGAAATTTTTTAACTTCACGTTTCAATATAGAATCCTGACTGCAGGATGCCGGTTTTATGATTCTAATTTGTTGTTTTTCCCCTCCTTTTTTTATTCCCTTTTTCAATCCGCATTTCTTGATTGCTTTATTTTTTCGTTTCTTTATTTTGAAAAGCTGCAACAACAGAGCTTGATATAGATCATAATTAGGAATAAAGATGAAAGGTCTATTAAGGGGTTTGAGATATATTTCACAAATATTTAGTGAATGTAAGTCATATTTTCCTTCTTCAAGAATGACGTTTTTTTTGTGTTGTAATGAAAAATCAAAACCATATGCACATATTGAATCACGTTAATTTCTTGGATTGTGCAGATGAGAAAGAACCACAAATGGAAATTGGATACCCTACAGATGTAAAGCATGTTGCTCACATCGGATGGGATGGTCCCTCTGCCTCTAAGCCAAGCTGGGTATGCTCTTTCTCTGTATTTAATTAATGGTATTCCATAATTTGAGCAATTCATGTGTTATAAATGATTACTATAAATGCATGCTGCTCCGAGTTTGGAAGGCATAACAATGGCTGCAATGATGAATCATCGTATTTGTGCAGATGAATGACTTCCAAACTGCTACCGAGGAGACTCCAGATTCTAACGAAGAAATTAATTGCCGTTCAGCACCTTCCCTCTCAGCAGGTTTGGCTGTTTTCTAATGAGTACTATCGTGTCCCATTATTATTGTATCCTGAGGAAAAATTTAAGGGCTGGTCAAAATACTTCGTTTGCTAATGTTGGTTGCATGTAGTAGATACTAGCCAGGGTGAAAGGCAGAAGCGTAGATCAAGGCGTCAAACAAATGCACTTGGCTCGCCTATGAATTCTCCCAATCGAAAAAGCAATGATGGGTCTAAGCATTCTAGGCGTCAGACAACCACTGGTATTGAGTCACCTGTAAATTCTTCACCAAAGAATTGTAGGCGCCACAGACCTTCAAACAACTCAATGGATTCTCCAAGCAGGGATCCAGCTAGTGTTCGAGGAACAAGTCGGCTCCAGATAGCTTCAGGTCTTGGTGCTGAATCACCTGCTCGTGACCAGCCATGTATTCCAAGAAACTCTCGTGCAAAAAAAAATAAGGAACCATCAAGACTAAAAAACAAGAACTCTTCTGCAGATTTGCTTTCCTCCCCTGACTATGGACTTGAGGGGGCTGAATCCAGGCAGGTACGTGGAAAAAAGGGTTATGCCAGCCATCTAACTTCAGTTCTGGAGTTATATGAGGAAGAGGTATGATGGGAATTCAGAAACCTGTACATTAGAGGTTGAACATGAAGATATTGTGTAGCTCTAGTTTGCTTTGCCAAAGAACTTAATAGCTATTCTTAATTTGTTGATTTATGCCTCTGAAATTCACATAACAGGAAAGAGTTGGAAGGCAGGATAGATCTCTCAGGTTCTCGGATGTGAGATGCTAAACATGAGAGAGTACTGGTGGTTGCAGCAGTGAGACCAATTTGTAGGCAGCTGTAGTAGTGGAGAACTTCATCTTTGCTCCCACATGCCCCAATTCATTTTAGTTGAATCGGACAGAATTTGGCATTATGCAGTCAACCAGTGACCTATTTATTGTTAATAGAGTTTCCTGAACAGTAGACATCCAATATATCACAGATAAATAGATATAAAGCAATTTGCTGATGTTTTTTTTATAATATGTAACAACATTCATATTATTTCAGAATATGTTCCACAGAAATAAAAATGCACAGTTCTAAATCATTTGCCAGGGTGGCAAAAATGACTCTCAATGGCATCTGCGGACTCAGGTTAAGTCCCCCGTTGTACATTGGCAATCATAAACATACTAGCATCCAATCATAAACACAAGAACATATATCATTAAAATTCAACTTGTGACTCGCCAAACTAGTGCATCCATCTCAGAAGGCTGCAACAATTATTCTTTTTTTTGGGCATAAAGCTGCAACAATTATTGCATACTTATACTCCCCAACGTTGTAATCTCCCAAGGTGTGCTCATCTTGCAACAGTTGTCCCTTGTATGATAATTCTTTCACCGGTTGCTTGTACTTTTGCTGGATGATAGACTTTAAATGAAGAATATTAGTATTGTCAGATATACCAACCAATCGGGTTAATGGTAGTGGCACCACCTCAGACGAGGGAGCCAAAACCATGTGCAAAGTGGAGTTATTTTGAATGCCATAGCTTGCCAAATCATAATATGTCTCAAGCCGTCTTCCACCATATACAATGCTCTGAAGATGAAAGGGAATCGGCAGCTTCAGAAAAACCTTGGCCTTGATAATGCTCACAGTATCATATCCATCAACATCAAGTGCTAGAGTCTTTCCAATCCACGTCTTCACAAATATCTGCATTATCCAACTCCAAGTATGATCCTGTCATAAAAGGCCAAGGTTTTGTAAAACTTTCAAGTTGTTTTCCACCATAAAATAAATCCCAATGCCTGTATGAGACACCAATCTTGCTCTCAACAATTGCTTTGATATCACCAACATGTGAAAAGACATCACAAACACACAAATTCAAATAGTAAAGAACATCACAAACAACATTGGTGTGATTTAAACACATAGACATAAGGTCATGGGGCGCCGGGCTTTTACCATTCAAACCACACATCCTTGCTAAACTCAGACTATCAATACTTTTGATGTAAAAAATAGCTGTGTTGGTGAGAATGTTATCGAAGCGGCTGAGGGGGCGGGGAAAGCCCCTTGTTCAAGCCCTATCGATTAGACCTAGCCGCTTCAAGAGTGGAATCGGCAAACTAATGAGTGCGAGTGGGAAAGGGCAACCAATAACCTAATAGGGTTTTATACCTCAACGACCTGATAGCCAAAAGGCTAAGCCGGGTCTCCATAGCGAGTAGAGAGAGAGGCTAATTTTTGTGCAGATTGGATGGCAAAAGCTGCTTGTGAGCAGATCTAGAATTAGAAGCAATTGTCACAGGTTATGTTATAAAGTAATCCATCTGTTGATGATATTTTAGCAGTGAAAAGATGTGTTCGAAGCAAAGTTGCAACTGAAATGAATAGAATGCTACTGAGGAAATTAAGAGCAGCAGTGAAGCAACTCCACCCCACCAAATCGCAGTCAGCCGATTTTGCGGATCGGAGACATATTGAATAACATCTCATTGATCATAATTCAGAGAGAAAAAAAAATCAACTGCAATAACTCTAAATCTAACGGCAAAGGAAGATAATGATTTTTTTATATGAATAATGTGATAATCTCCATAAAAAGCATAATAATAAGAAATGAATGAAAAAAAACCTGTTCTTCCTCAAGAGTAATTGTTCTGAGAAATCCAAAACCCTTTTTTCTTCTTCTTTATTTTTAATTTCTTGAAAAAAAAAAAGGAAAAAGAGTGATAGATATATGAAGACATTGAAGAGAGTTTGACACACTTTGAGTGAAAGTGAACTTAATAGATAAGCATCTATGACTATGAAGCACCGATACTATTTCAAATAAAGTATCGATGTCGATAATTTTGGATACGGACACGCGCCTAACACTTGTCCGATACAGCAGACATGTGTTTTATTATTTTATTATTTTTTATTTTTAGGGCATAGGAAAAACACGGCTGGAACACATATAACTTCATTTTTTGTATAGATAGTGTATAGATAATGTATATTGGCTATTTTTTATATTTACCTTATACATGACAATTATAGATAATTAATTAAATGATTATAGTGAGTGTTTAAATTTCATAGAGTTTCTATTTTATCACACTAATTTTATTTTTTTAACAAATCTTCCTTATATAATAGAAAATAATACAAATTTTATGTGGAATATATATATATATATATATATATATTCCGTCTGTATCGTGTACTTAAATTTTAAAAATTATCGTATTGCAGTTTACGTACTATTTTGTATCCGTATTCCATATCAAACTTCTTAAATACACATACACAACAGACTTTTACATGATGTTTTATTTTGTTAGGATTTCTTTTTGATTTTTGGTTATATATATATATATATATATATAGAATTTGAAAAAACAAATACCCTTATTTTTTTATTTTGATAAATCTGCTTTATAGGTATTGTAAATAATTTTAATAAATTAAAATTACTGTTGAGTGTAATTTTACACTTGTTCTAGAGTTGAATTTTAATGAATTTTGAATAAATAGTTAGTAATGATTGGGAAGAGTTTAGGTTTAATTAAGCATTTGTTTAAGTTGGACCTTCATTCTAGTTTCCTATTGATTTTTGTTTATTTAGGAGTTTTAATTGATATTAATAAGAGTTTCCCTTTTTGTAGGTAAGTCTAGAAAGGAACTCCAAAATAATTAAGGATTGGTGCGACATGGCCTATGTAATGGCATGCTTGTGCCCATGTCTTGTTCTGGAAGCTGAATCAATGCAGCAGAGCTTGAGACACGGCATGATGGAAGCCGTGTCTGCGTTTGGACTCAAAGGAAAGCAACATGGGATGGCACACGGCTACCCTCGAAGCCATGTCCTCTTCTGTGCAAGTTGAAGAAAGCACGAGGAAGTAACACGGGATCCAACACACCATAATGGAAACGCCGTAAAATGAAGGACGTGACACGAGATCCAACATGCCATGCTTGAAGCCATGTTAGGCAGAAAAACTTCCTTTTTGGTAGAAGCATTGGAATTCAAGTGCAATTAGGTTTTTCATTAGACTTTTCCTATAAAAGGGGATACAAAAGAGCTATTGGAGAGGGTGTATGGGGGAACACCGCAGCCAAAAAGGCGAAGCGTGGAATTGAAGAGTTTAACAAGGATTGAAGATTGAACGTGCTTTCAACGAGTTTTATCTTTCCTTCTTCTTCTTTTCTTATGAATAACTAAATTATATAGAGTTTGGTTTTGGAGTAGCTAGTTAATACTTGTTGGAATTTTTATTTTTTTTATTAATGATTTGATTTTCAATCAATTTTATGAGTTGTGCTTAATGTCTTGTATTCATTTAAGGGCCCGATTGTTTGCATGCTTATGGGTAAATTGCTATCAACGAAAGTTGAGTAATTTACTTGCTTATGACTCATAAGGCTAAGGAACCTTGATCACGAAAATAGACGAATCCTTCGGGGATCAATAAATTGCTAAGGAACTTAATGAGCTCTAATTAATTGACTTGACCATGAAAATAGACGGTAATTAGTTTTGGCATGCTTAGATGATCTCGAAAGAGACTCTAGGTAATTTGTAGTTTGTCCTTAATAGTGATCACTGAAATAGTTGCATTAATTCTGTAATTCAAGTCCTAACTAGTGAAACAAACCCAATATCTAGTTTATCCCAATTGATTTAATTAGCGTAGATAGTTTATTTTAATTTATTTAATATAATTCTTGCAATTTTATTTGATTTGTGCTAGCTAAGGAAAATTGATTGACAGTTAATACTTAGTACCCTTTCCTCGTGGGAATGATACTCTACTTATCACTTTATTATTTGCCACGATTCGTACACTTGCGGAGTTGTGCTAACAATTACAGTTTAATTAAATATAGAAGTGAGAACTTAAAAAGTTATCGCAATAATTTTATTTTATTATTTTTTATTAAAAGTATATATATATATATATATATATATGTATGTATGTATATAATTCCACAAGTGCCAAGAGGGGGGGTGAATTGGCTTTTTAAACTAGATGAGTAATTTTTTATTTCTAACAATGAGCAAACTTAGAACAGAATTAGAGCTGAAATGAATGAAGAAGGAGAGCAACAAAAAACACAAAGGATTTATAGAGGTTCGGCTCTCAAACCCTACGTCATCTCCTCAACCACTTGTTGAGAATTTTAATTCATTATCAATCTACTACAAGGTGTAGATTTAACCCTTACAAGCTTAAACTAAGTTACCCAAGTGTTTTTCACAAGGTTCACACTCAAACTCAAACTCAAGTGTTTTCCCAAGACTCACACTCAAGTGTTTTCCCAAGACTCACACTCTAACCCAAATGCTAAAAACAATCATCTTAGCTTACAAGTATTTAAAACTTCAATGCACTCAATCTCACTATTAAGCTATTGAATAATGGAATTAAACACTTACCAACCCACACTCAAGAACACTTTTTGAGATAGAAGAGATTACAAGAATTAAAGATGAAAAGCTTGAGTTGTTGAATAATTAAATTCAAGACTGAATGCTCAAAGTTTGCTTTAAATTTGTTTGCTCAACTTCATTTTTTTTTTCTCCAACTGATTTCGGAGTAGTATTTATATTCTCATAGAGAAAAAAAGCTGTTGGAGGAGCATTTAATGTAAATAGAGCCGTTTAAACCACCTAGAAAAAAGAACTCTGCACGTTCATCATGATCATGACAAGATCGCCATGATCATAACAATAGGGGTGCCAAGAAGAAATTTGAATTCGCACACTTTCATGATCATAACAATGGTGGTGACGCTGGTCATAAAACTCTCGGGAACTTTTTGGAGTTTGTCATCATGATCATAATTTAGGCCGTCATGATCATAATACTGGTGGTGACACTGGTCACAACTAGCTTCGGGAACTTTTGGAAATTTGCGATTTGAATATTTGTAATTTTTCTTGAAAATTTTTTCTAATGATTGGAATTTTTTTGTGACCACTTGTAATGAAGATTCCCATCGAATTTGACAAAATTTGACTTTAGATCTCAATAAAAATTCGATCTTCCATTTTCCCACTTTGTCATGGTCATGATGTGTTATGATCATGATGCATTTGTCACTGCTTGTGCCACATTTGATTATTGTAAATTTAATTGACATGAATATAAACACTCAAATACACAAATTAAATATAATTTTATTTAATTACTTGTGACCATCAAAAATGACTATTTTACCCCTCAAGATTCAACATATATATTCATATATTAAATAAAAGTTTTAAAAATAATAAAAATGTTATTTATTTATATAATAATTTGATATTAACTTAATATATATAGTTATAATTCATTAAAATTTTTATAAATCTTTTATTTAAATAATTATATGATATTACTTCAATATTTTTACAATTAAATTTTTTCAACTCTAGAACTGATTTCATATAAAAAAAATATTATGGTCATAATTAATTATAAGATAATAAAAAATTATTACTTATTTGTTAATAAAAAATTTAAAAACAATAAAAGTTATATTAATGTAACAATTTAAATATTACAATTCCATTAAACTTATAATTTATTACAATTTTAGTAAATTTTTTATTTGAGATATGACATTTTATTTCTTCAATATTTTTAATATTAATACTTGTATCCACTCAAAAATTAATTTGATGTAATTTTTTAAGTTCAACAAATAATTAAATGATAACTATTAATTAATTTAATTTTAACTTTTTTTTTGTTAATTTTTATAAAAATATCTAAAAACAATAATTATATTACTTTTCTTACAGAAAATATACTTTCAAACAAATTATATGCTCTATTTTTTATTTATTAATTTATAAACATATATACTTTTAAAACAAATTATATAGTTTTCCTACTTTCATAAATTTTATTAATTTTGATTTTAATTATTTACTTATTAAATTTGATATAATAAGACTTATAAAATTAAGTTATCTAATCTGATTTAGATTAGATAAAATAGAAGTAGACCTAATTAAAAAAGAAAAATATATATTTTTAACAAAATTATCACTTAAATTTTAATTTATTTTTTTTAATAAAGCTTGAGGCACGCCTCAGAAGAATAATAATTGAATAAATAAAAGAAAAATATATATATATATATATATATTGTTAAGACCCGAAATTTTAATTAAAAATATTAATATTTAAAAGTGCATTTAGTTTGGAAAACTCATTATTTAATTACTTAATTTATTATTTGACATTTAATTTTTATTTTATTTTAATATTTGCAACTTAATTAA
>CATIWK010225600.1:0-16635 GCA_949634005.1 Mallotus japonicus
TGTTAGGAATCGATTATGCAACTTAGACATCAAATGCTAAGTGAGGCAAATTTCAAAAATTTACTCAACATAATCCTTGATCTCATCAAGAATTCCAATCCCTAGGATCCAAATTGCAATTTAACACATAACTAATATCCATGACAACTTAAATAGCATGTAATCAACAACTTAGGATTTCTCAGTTTTAGAAAAACTTACTATTTCCCAAGTTTGGTGTTGACCACAAATGTCCTACTACAATGGTTTGCTTCTTGAATCAACTCCAAGTCTCCCAAGTGTGAGACCTCTAGCTTGAGACACCAAACTTTAACAAATCTCCTTGTCTTGATCAAGTAATAGCAAGAGTCCTCTCTATTAGCCTCTCAAGCTTATACACTCACTTGATGCTTGCAAGAACTCTCTTAAGGTTATAGTATATATTTTTTTTCTTTTCCTAACCAACCTCTAATTAATATCTTCTTTTTCTTTTAGATATACTTGGTTAGAGATTAAAGTAGAGATTGATGACATCACCCATATGCCACTTGTCATAATTAATTAACAACTAATTAAGTCACTAAAGTCCAAAATTGGAGGATGTAGAGATTACAACTTTTGCATATTCTCTACATCATTATTGACTTAGACATGTTAATTAATATCTTTATTAATATTTGATTTAATAAAATCAAATATATCACTTAATGGAGTTGGGCTAAAGCATTGGGCCAACTCTTGACCCAAAGCTCATTCCATCAAACAAGTGGACTTAAATAAAGCATATGTGCTTTGTCAATTACTTGGTTTAATCTTTAGTCCAAAACTCTTTTGGGCCTAGGTCCATAACTCTTAGGCCCTTAATTCAAGTAAATAAGAAACAACATATATCCATTATTAATTTAATATCTCAATTAATATCTCACATTAATTAAGAATAAATTATAATAAAACAATTCATTGAAATTAGATTTCATGATATGCTAGAATCATTGCATTATGCAAAATCCAATTTCATTAATCTTAATTTATTGATTAAACTCTTTAATCAATAATTACATTAATATAATTAGAGATTTGGTAAAAACTTTTAGGTGTGACTTACTAGGTTCATGTCTTGTTGGCAATGAGAAGATAATATTAACACTTGATATTATTTGAAACTCCTTTCAAGTCTAAATGTGAAAATCCCAATTATTCACATTTAGTTCTCACAAGTTGTGAGTGACCCCTAGCATCGATATCATAACTACCCAACTAGATATGAATATATTTATTAATTCACATGAACCCCTTGGTCATAATTACCGTGCACTAAAATCCCTTCATTAAAAGATCCCAATATAGCTTAGAGTCAAGGATTAGTCAAACTCTAATAGCTATATCATATGACCTCATCTCAAGTTCTACTTCTTGATAAAATATAACAAATACTAGAAACTCTTTCTAGCGCTAAAACTCTTTCAGACTGTTATGATTGTCCTGGCCAGGAACTCATTCATCAAGAAAAGAATTAGATAGCATAGGATCTTATCCCAGTTCACTCCAGGTAATGAATCCCATCTTGGTCGAACACTCATCCCTACATTTAACTAACTAGAGCCACCATACGCCATATACCCATGTATGGTTAACATGAGTATGTAAGCAGTAGCAAACTCTAACTACTCAAATGTGGATGACCGTGTCACCTCAGGTCAAAGGACTATATGCACCATTATGACCTAGATTATAATCATTGACTATAAGTGAATATCCATGCAATCATAAATCTAACGTCATTGTTCGATCCACCTATCCCATGAGTATCCACATGTCTATTCTGATATCTTATATCAAGTAGCATGAGACTCACTACCTCCCACTATTAGTATCATATACAAATCAAGGAAAATAGATGAAGGTGATAGTCAAATTAATATTACCCAAATATTAATTTATTGACTACGAACAATTTTATAGCATATGTACTAAATGAATTTGTCACTCTTATTATCAACTCTTGATAATAAATTCATTTAACATTATGCTAATGGATGAATATTCAATTAACTAAATACTTTAGATAAAAGAATATTTTTTATTGCCATTTGGGATAATTTACAATGTCAAAAATATGTGATTGACCTCTAGGGCACACCACCTATGCTAACATCAAGAACCAATTTCACATAATGGCCAATCCTTTATTTTCGAACTTTAATGAGACAGAAAATGAAGGCAAAGAAGAACAAAGAGAAGCGGAAGAGCAACGCTCCATGTTTAGTCCTTTTTTGTTGTCATTTTTGTATATATTTTTTTACAATTTAGTATACTCTAAGTATATTTTATGTTTCTGATACATTGTATATTTAACAATAATAAGTTTTTCAATAAATTTTTTATATAAAAAAATGTGTACCCTTAATAATTTTGTTAATTTTTTATATATATTATATATTTAACAATTGAATATAATACTTTCAAAAAAAAATTTAATAATTACAATAAAGAATGAAGTATTGTCTGTATATGATTAATAATTACAATAGAGAATGAAGTATTTTCCATATATGATTCGTATATGTTCAAATATGATATGTATATGATCAGTATATGATCCGTATATGATCAGATATAAGAAATTAAATTTAATAATTTATACTAAATAAATTATTAATTTTATTCTTGACTTTTAATTTATGCTGCCCATTAAAACAAGTTCTCTTTTTCGGTTGGATGCTTCATCATGTACATTTTTCTTTTTCATTTTCAAATCTATGTATGTTTGCTGATATGCTCAACAACAATAAGAATTCAATAAAACAATGAACAAATTGTATGCTTTATTAAGGACAGAGTCCCTTTTGGTGATTTGATTTGCAAACCCTAAATAAAAAAAATAAGTATAACTGATAATAAGAAAAAAAATAAGAAAATAAATAAAAGAAAAAAATAAAAATAATAGAGTATTTTCCTTATATGATTAGTATATTATCCATATATGATCAGTATACTGGTTTCTTGCACTTTTATTAGGTTTCATAAGGAATATTGAACAATCTCATTATATTTTTTTCAATTGTTTATACATCAAATGATATTTATTTATGATAAAATTAATAAATTATAATCGTAAGATATGTACTAAATGTCTTGTTTTTTTCAAAAATATATTTTAAATTTCAGTTTCATTCAATTTCGAATATTTTTGGTTTATTTTTTATATTTAAGTTTCTTTTTCATATATGAAACTATTTCTTACACTTTTATTTTAACTTCATGAACAATACTAAACAATCTCATTATATTTTTCATTATTTTTTATTAAATATATTATTAGCCTCATGACTGCTATGTTAGCGATTTTGTTCATCATGAAAAGAATATAAATTTCAAATGCATGAAACTTGAAATATTTTTTATTTATTTCTATTTTATTAGTTGTACATTTTAGTTTATTTTTTTGTGTATGAAACGAATAACATATTATTAGCCTAATATATATATATATATATATAAATTTATATTTCAAAATATTTTTCTAGGATCATAAAACAAAAAAATCTACATATCTAATCCTTTAATTATTTATTAAAATTAAAATGAGTTTTATAGTTTAAATATGTTAATTATAATCTCTGATATATATATATATACCCAAAACTAAAATTAAAAACAAAAAAATAAGAACAAGAAAAAGGTAAAAAATAAAAAAATAAAAAAATCGAAAAAATAAGGATAACAGAGAATAAAAGAAAAAAGGGATAAGGTGCAAATTGCACCCTCAACTTTACCCCAAAGTTTACATTTGATCTTCATATATATATATATATATATTTTTTTTTTCATTTTGGACCTTAATCTTTGAAAATTCAAAATATATTGGATCCTTCTTCAAAGAATTGTTACAATTAAGTCCAAAAAATCAAAATTTTAATGTTGATTAATAAAAATTAGTTCTATTAACAATGACAATTGATGAAATTAGTTTCAAAATACAAAATTTTTGAAGTTTTTAAAAATTTTTATTGTTAAAAAAATATATTTTTTAATTTTTAAAAATATTTAAAAAATTATAAATTTTACAATTAAGTTATATATATATTTAAAAAAGAATTATAAATTTTTTATACACTTAATACTTTTTTAAAATTTTAAATTTTTAAAATTTTTTATAGATTTAAAAATTACTGAGTGCATGGAAATTTTTGATGATTTTTTTATTTAAATATATGTCATTTGATTATAAAATTTTAAAATTTTAAAATTTTTTTGGTTTATAGAAAATATATTTTTTAATTTTTTAAAATTTCTAAAAAATTAACAAAATATATTTCTATATACATAAAAATTTTTAAAAATTTAAAAACTTCATAAATTTATATTTTGAAACCAATTTCATCAATTTGCATTATTATTCAAACTAATTTTTATTAATTAATATTAAAGTTAAACTTTACTTTAATTTTTAGGACTTAAGTGTAACAATTCTTTGAAGGGTCCAATATATTTGAATTTTCAATTAACCACCGCTTCGCATCACATGTTTTCTGTAATCTACTTGATGGCTGCTCAAATTTAAAGAAAAAATCGTTGGTCTTTTCTTTTCTCTTTTTCCTTGCAAATTTAAAAGCAAAAGTAGCGTATACCTGGGTGTGATCTATGAATGACCTATCTTTTCCATGTTACACACTCAGCCGATACGACAATGCACTTCACCTGTTCGATGAAATTCGCTAGCTTCACTACCACCTCAAACCAGACCACGTCAAACCTTTTCCCGAAATAATAAGAATAGTAACACTGATGTTATAAAAAAAAAAAGTTACAAACATAATTTCCTTTGAATGAGTTTTTCTTGACCAAAATCTTTCTTGATAATAGTATCAATTACATCATACGGAATAAAGATGAGTGAGGAGCGTAGAGAAAAAAGTTGCAAAAATAGCAGACTTAAGGGCATCAGAGAGACTGTGGCTAGAGCGGGAGTAGCAAGGGAATGTCCAGCTGGGAAGCGTGTAATTGTAAGGCCATGGCTGGAACGACAACGGTGATCGAGAATTGGGTCAGGATGAATGACGTGAAACTGATCGGAGTGGGGTGGTGGAGAAATGTACAATAGATTTTTTTTTTTTTTAATTTACATTAGCAAGTACGGGTAATATTTCACCCACTACAGTAGGTAAAAAAACGACATAAAGTGTGTCACAACAAAGTCGTTTTCTCCTCCTCTGCTTCGCCCGCTCTCTCTTTCTTTCTTTCAACAAGAAGAAGAAGAAAGAGAGAAGCAGCTCCTATCCTTTCCTCTTTTTCTTACAGATCGGTCTTTCTCGATCCACTGCGCAGGTAGGTACACACAACAAAACCAATTTCTCCTTGATCCAACCGTCATCTTTCAATTCTCTCCTTTACATTGTTTGGTTCCAGAGAAAATTTTCCACCACTTGCGTATGTAAGGAACTTGTGAAACTAAAACCAAATGACGCAGTGTTGGTGTATTTTTAAAAGAATAAAACAGCGTGGTTTAAGGGAATTCTTCAGAAACTACTAGCTCACTCCAGTACGGAGTACTGACGCCTTTTTAGGCACACAAATCTTGATTCTTGCTGCTTACAGACTATAGTATAGTAGTAACGAGAAAGATGACATTGTTGAATCTGGTGCTTACGTAATTGCACTCACCCTCCTGCTGATTTGGAACTTTCCTTTGTTTTTTTGTAGGCTTTGGGAGATGGATTCTTCAACATTGCTATTTAACCGGCTCAAGGTAGGTCACTTTTGAATGTTCAATCACTTGGGATTAAGTTTAATTTTTAGTGGATTGTTTATTATTGCATTTTTTTTTTCCATCAACAGGCAGCGGAACCATTTTTCTTATTAGCAGGCCCCAATGTGATTGAATCTGAAGAACACATTTTCAAAATGGCCAAACACCTCAAGACCATCACAACTAAGTACCAATCTGATTAGGACATTAAATTGATTATATATATATATATATTAGAATTAAATGTTAATATGTTAAACTAAATCTTGTTTCAGGCTCGGGTTGCCGCTTGTTTTCAAGTCAAGTTTTGATAAAGCTAACAGAACATCTTCAAAGTCATTTCGTGGTCCTGGCATGATTGAAGGCTTGAAGGTTTGCCCTTCCTATCATTAGTATGTTATATGTAAATTAAATTTTCAATGCTAATTCTTAATTATCAGAGTGAGAACAAAAGTATTTAAGAAGAATCACTAGATAAACTGGCCAGTGGTTGAAATAGTGCTGATTTAGCTTCAACTGTTTGAGTTATTTATTTATTTATTTTTGTGTAGTAGTGTGGTAGAGTCTAAGTTGTTGTTTTGGATCTATGAACGGAATACTTGCACTAAATTGTTTTGTGTGAATGATTCTAGGTGATGTTACTTTGGCCTAATTTATTGTGTAAAGGACCACGCCAACCTATTATTTCTGTGTCTTAAGGTTTGGCAGTAGATACTTTATACAAATTGCTGAAATATTGATGCTATGCCTAGGGAATATTCATTTTAATTGAAGCTTTTCCTTCTGGTGAGTGCTTGAGATTGTTATTTGGAATTGTTATTTGGAATGAGGAATATTAGCATATCTTTCCCATATTTATCATTGTTTGTTCGCATTAAATAGCAAAACAAGATGTTCCAAAAGTCATGGAATTGTAATATTCATTATTGGAGTTGACTAGGAAACTTCAATGTGATTTTCATGCTTTTGATGTCATGTTTATGCTTTGTTCTCATCTACTGGTTTCATCTTTGTTTATTTGATGATAGTGCAAGAGTAAGACTGGGACGTTCATTTTCTACTTGGTCCAAGTTGTGTGAATCTTTAGAAATACAAAATAGTAAACGATTAATTTTTCCTTTTCCCTTTATGTGGCAGATTCTTGAGAAGGTTAAAATAGCATATGACATCCCTATTGTTACTGATGTGCATGAAGCTAGTCAGGTAACTGCACATTTCTTGAGTTCCTATTCTGTTTTGCTCATCTTATCTATTTTCCTTACCTGTGATGGCTTTTTGTCAATCTGGAAAAAGACTTTTACACTGTTTATTTTGCTTCATTTTCTATGTATTTCAACATTTGAATGTACTTTGGATTTCAAAATTTTATTAGCTAATTACAATTATTGGTTTTTGGCCAGTGTGAGCCGGTTGGTAGAGTTGCAGATATCATACAGATACCTGCATTTTTATGTCGGCAGGTGACATTGGTTCTTTCTATCTTGAAGCCCAGTGCCTCCATGATGAGGAATTAATTTTATTTTGAATTTGAGGTATTTGATTTATTATTCTCTTACCAAAACAACTATCTTACTTCTCTGAACAGACAGATCTTCTTGTTGAAGCTGCCAAGACTGGGAAAATTATCAATATTAAAAAAGGCCAGTTTTGTGCTCCTTCTGTAAGTATATTTTTGGAATTGTCTGAGATGTTTGGATGAGTTTGAAATATGTTGACAAATTATTATTGCTGATCTTCCTAATCATGAAATGTGAAGGTCATGATGAATTCCGCTGAGAAGGTTAGATTGGCTGGAAATTCAAATGTGATGGTTTGTGAGCGAGGAACTATGTTTGGCTACAGTAAGTTATAATGAATGGCTTGAATATTGTTTGGCATATGCTTTTGATAAGATGTGACTTCTTGGTTTTCATTTGATACCGTATAATAGTGACCAGTGTGGAATAACTACTTCAACTTTCTAGCTGATTTGAACTTAAAACTTTTCTATGGGTTGGTATGAGTAATGGAAAATTTTGGCAACTTAAGACTCCGGGATGTGTTGCCAAGAAATGGTGGTGAGATGGCACTCAGGCTCTAGGGAGTTGTGGTTTAGCTACATAATTCTGGTTTCTGAGATTAGCTGCAAGGTGTCGTGAGAATAGCTCTCAAAAAGAGAGAGAGATAGAAATGGAGAGGAGGAATTAGATGCTTTTTCCCTTCAAATGAAAGCACTAAACTATTTTATTCAGTATTCAATTGTCAGTAAAAAGAAGAGATCATAAGACTTTGGTATATGTTTGCAACTTTAATAGTAATGGATCTATGCAGCTTAATCAAAGTAATTTTTATTACACATCAAATCTGAACAGATTAAAATCTCCTTACGTTATTATGACAACATTTTTGTGGACGGTAATCTCTTAATCTAAACAAGACCTGTTCTAGTAACTTGCTAATGGTTTGGTTGTGCCTTCTACAGTTTAGCATTTTTTTTAATAAACCATTGATACTACTTGCCGATTAGATTACGAGTTAAGACAACAATGTACCTGCGGGATAATGATGCGAAAGTTGAATGTTGAATAATTTTCTATTTAAATGCATAATTTTTTTTTCTTCTGAAACTAAGGGCAAAACAAATAACCAAGGCTCCATAACTTTCAGTCTCCTATTTTCTTTGATAATTATGCTATGTTGAATTTAAAAAAAAAAAAAAATCCTGCGTAGATGAGCATGAGAGAATTCATATCACCTTTGAACTCAGCATAAATTGACAAATCTAAGAAAAAGGGGAGCCTTGATGACCTTGTCAACCACCTGGTAATAAATGTGAAAAATGCACTGATTAGAAAAATCCATATCTTCATCCACTTGATTACAAAAACAATTAAAGTTTGAGTTTGAGCATCTAAATTGTATAATCCTAATGCCTTGCATACAGCAATTTAGTGTAATTAAGCTAAAGAGAAAGAAAGTGGAATCTTTTGCTGGCATATTTTATCCAATCTCTTAATGTGGGAAAATGGAACTTGATTATTTTGTTTCATGGAGCTCAAATATTTGTGAATTTGAAATAAGAATTCTTTATCTTAGATTGGACAAAAACAAAACAGAAAATGATGTAGATTCTCCTCATTAACTTTGTCTTCTTGTGGCTTCTATTTGAGTTCTATTATCTTGTATGTTAGCATGTCCTTTCCCATATTAGACTGAATGCAAAGTACCATGTTGAAATGGTCACAAAATTATCGTCTTTATCATTATAACTGAAAAGGAAATTTAAATTTGACATCTGGTTGTTTGACATCATGCCTTCATATACGTCTACTGGTCTCTTCTTTTGTTACTTTCCAATTCCCCAATTTTAATGATTTGAGCCCAGTGTATGTTAAGCATAAGTAAATCATTTTGTAACTATTTTTGCATAATTTCTAGTATTTGGTTTATTGAAATTGAGAGTGAGATCTATGCACTCGAATTGTTTTTCTAATAGTTCAGTGAGTTAACTTTTCATGAACCTTGCCATTGAGGCTGAACCAACTGAACTAAATATGTTAGAATGAAAATGATTGATGAATCACTAATTGTGTTTTTCTCTTTTGGTTTGATTTCACCTTGCATATGGGTTTTGTTTTGCAGACGACTTGATCGTTGATCCACGTAATTTGGAGTGGCTGAGGGAAGCTAATTGTCCTGTTGTGAGTTAAATACACTTGTATTGTGATTCTGTATTATGTAATACCTAAAATCCATTTATAAAATTATAATCCTTAGCAACAAATGTCAAAGTTCAAGTCTAGTTTGTAAATTAGGCCATATAGGGGGATAAGGAATTCCTTGGATATCTAAGAAGTAGAAAAATGGTAATAACTATTTGAATATGAAAAATGGCGATAACTATTTGAATATGATGATCTAGCTACATACATCCCTAGTCCTACATGATATTGTAATCAAGTCCTTAAATTTCATCACTTAACAGCTCTGAGTATTAGTCTCCAATGCTTTGACAATTTCCTTCTTATGGCTTTGAGATATTTGCTCTTTGATTAAAAGAGAGCTGACTGTATGTGATTGGATATATGTCAAAGAGGATAATTTTCTATGTCCATATCATGGCTGGATCCTTATTGAATGAGATGCAGAAGTGCATGCCAAGGAAACATTAAGTAATTAGCTGAAAAGCAATCCTTCATCAAAAGAGAGAATTCATAAAGGCTTTGCATTTTGCCTATTATCAGTATGTAAATTCTTGATTGACAGGCTGAATAATTCTTTTGCTAATGAGTAAATACTTGGAATTCCATCCCAACTTTTATCCTCATCTATCTGGGGACTAAGGCTTACTTGAGTTGAGTTATTCTCTGAGTATGCTTCATATTCTTCAGTATAGGTGCTATGACATGGGACCTAATTACATGATGTTTCAATACAGGTAGCCGATGTGACACATTCACTACAACAGCCTGCTGGTAGAAAGGTGAGGATTGTACGTCACATCAGCATGATGTTGCATGGTGAAAAGTTTAATGAAGTCATTGCCTTTTTGTTGGATCTTACCTTCTTTTTTCTTTATAATATCGTGTGTTTTCCTTTTTTTTTTTTTTTGTAGATTTCTACAAGCTTAACTTTTATGTTTATTCCAACTCTCTTGAACCATTTTTTCTCATAAAATGGTTAAATTTATGTTATTCATGTAGTTGGATGGTGGAGGTGTTGCCAGCGGTGGACTTCGTGAGCTAATACCATGCATTGCAAGGACAGCAGTTGCTGTTGGGGTGGATGGAATTTTCATGGAGGTACAGTGAATATTTTTAAAGTGATATATTTGTCATTGAGATGATGCCCACTATGTTGAGAGCAAGTAATTGAAATAGCGTGCTTTATACCTATTTGGTATTAGACTTTGAACTCCCAATTTCCTGTACCTTGCTTCCATATATATATATATATATATATATTTTACGGGCTTTCTTTTTAGCATGAGTGTGATTCTAAGATTTCTTGTACTTGTGATTTCTAAAAGTTGCTTTTGGCTGCTTAGGTGCATGACGATCCTTTGAATGCCCCTGTAGATGGTCCAACACAGTGGGTGAGTTTTCTAATTGTTTTGCTTTTTATAAATTTCACAGGTGTTTTCTTTCGGTACAGATTTTCTTCCACATACACTCACAGTCATAAAAATTTTATAAACAACACTTGGGTTTCTCAGTAGCTCATCATCTGATGGTATTTGCTTTTTCATGATAACAGCCTCTACGCCATTTAGAGGAAATGCTAGAAGAGCTCATAGGGATAGCTGTAAGTTCATAACCCTTGATTAATGAATGCATACGTTCTAATTCCATTTATGTTCAGTTTTAGTAACGCTTCTTGATACTAATGCCACTTGTATTGCATGCTTGCATTCTAATTCATACGGGAGTAGATCTGGGTGTCAGATTTTCATAGAACTATCTATATGATCAATTTTGCTTTGTTCCACTCTCTTGGTATCTCCTCTATTTTCTATCATTCTTGAAGTGTCTTTTTCTTGTTCCTTTCTATTCGTTTTATATCTCATTTTCCATGAGTCAATATTGGGAATTTTTTTTTCCCTTTCAAATTGAATTAAACATAACATGTTCATTGGTTGCCATATTATGAAAAAGGGCTTATAGTTTGATCAGTTTTAAGTTCCTGCACTTTTTACTGCTTTCTACTTCTGTTTTCTTCAGCATGACCCTCGATCCATTCCTTTCCATGATGTCATCTATTCAATACCTTCAAATATATATGCTTATTTCATATTGTCTGGGAGTGAAATTCATTAGATATGGTCAGTTTGTAATTGCCTGGGCCTTGATATCTATTCTTTGATTTTGTTTCTCTTAGCTTGTTCACTTGTCTTTCCTTATCTTCAGTCACTTTATACCTTAGTGGCTAGCTTTTGAAATGATCCTCAAGATGTAATAGCAGTGGCCTTATTTCTCTTTTTTCTTCTTTGTCTTTTAATATTCCCTTGTTTATACCCTATTTTGTTCCATTTAATTGCCATTGGCAAAGTTCAGACATCAATCATCTGCTAAGCAAAATTAATTGAGCTATTGTTTCTGCGATATGCATTGTATTTTTGTGTGGCATTATCATTTGTGATTCAAAAATTCTACATTGACATGAACACCTTTTTTTTTTTTTTGAATTTTTAAAGAGGGTTAGCAAGGGGAAGAGGCAAATGGACATCGATCTAACACCATTTCATGGTTAGGAAAGCTTGAAGGCCTCTATAAAGGAGCAACAATGAGTAATTACATGATTGTAGGAATTTCTCTTCCTTATTATTTATTTTCAATTGTTTTCTCCTCTTGCTCTTTGGACAATATCTCTTGCTTTTATAAAAAAAAAAACTAATCGTGCATGTATCCTCAATTTATTTAATTAATAATAGTAGTGAAATTGAAGTGCCATTTGTTTGATCAAGAGAAACTTTACACACTAATTGTACTAAACATCATACTAAAATAACAGTAGGTTCTTAAAGAAATAGCTGGCAAGCAAAAAGTATGTGAAAATATATGAAGTCCCATAAAAATATATTTAATTATCTGCAAAGTTCTCATTTGCAAAAGCAAGATGCATGAAGGACCATGAGACTGATAGAGGACTATAAGCTCAACATATTGTTCCTATAAATTGCAGTTGGTAGTATACGTTGCCACCATTGCTTGGTTCCCAATATTTGAACCACCTGTCAATCCTAGGGTGAACATTGGTTAATAACCGAACCGATTTTTGGGAGAAGCTCAAAGCAAAATCGAACCGAGATTTGGGTGGAGTATACAGTTTGGTTTTCGGTTAACCAATATTGTAATAGAAAATAGAAAAAATTTAAATATCAGCAGTGGCCAGTTGATTGTGCATAGGTGGAAATTGACAAACGAGAGTCCTGACAGTTTCAAATTTTGAAATAATATCATTTACGGTCAGGTGAACAATGACAAATTTAGAACAAAATTTTCTTTCAATCAATTAAAAAAAAAATTCATTTGAATTTAAATGAATCACCCACATCTAAGATTTCAATTGTTGATTATTCTTTTCATCTTCCTGTGACAAACAAATTGCCAAAGAAATCACAAAAGGAGAACAACAATTAAAAGTATGAAGCAACGGTACCATAATTAAAATCTATTGACATTGTAACAAAATCAATCTATAATTTCATTATGTTTCATTCAATTTCAAAAAGAAAAAAAAAATTCTTTTTCAAATAAATTTTTATGAATGAAATATGTTTGATTCAAATGAATAGTTCATGAAATTCATTTTAAATGAATTTCATATTTTGTTATATTATATTTAGTATAATTTGGTAAAAAATATCCTTTTAAATAGAAAGATACTTTTTAAAATAAAAATAATGAAAGATATTTTAGTCATGTTAAAAATATAGACTTAAAAATTGTTAAATTCATTTGAAAATTTAACTATTTTATTAGAATTTGATATAGTTATAATTAATTCCACAAATTTGAAAATTTGAATTTGTAAATAAATTTTATAACATATTCAATTAAACCAAACACACATTATTTGAAATTGCAAATAAATTCAACAAAATTTGTGGAATTCATGTATACCAAACACATCATTAACCTTGATAGATAATATGAATGTGTTCTCATCATGAAAATGTTAAAACTAAAATTTGACATCCATAAAAAAATAAACTCAATGTTATTCAACCTATATCAATAGATGTATGGAGGAATATAAAAGATATGATGTATACAATAAGCCAAATAAATAATAAAAATGATTTATACATTAGAAACGTTAATAAACAGAATAATAGCGGAAAAAATTATACCTTTGACATTCAATCCTTTTCACATTAGAAACTGTTAACCGAGATTAACAGTTTTTTACTTAGAAATGTCAATAAGCGGATCGAATAGGAAGATATAATTTTCATGTTATTTGTTAGGGGTGAGCTAGAACCGAACTAAAAACTGATAATTTTGCTTCAGTTCAAATTTGTAATTTTTTAAAACTGAAAAATTTTGTTACGATAACCGAATAAACTGAGTTTTTTAAATATATAAATATTCAAATATTTTACAATAATACATGTGGTAGGGTGGAAGAGATGTTTATTTTGGTGCATGATATCCTCGGTTCGATTTAGCGACCTCATTTAAAGCTCCACCTTTTGCATAGAATTGTAGGAGAAGTATTCACAGTATGTCTTATCTGCGAGACTTAACGAACAAAACTAGCTTTACCTCTGCTTCTGCTAGTAACACGCACCTATATTTGTCGATTCCAATCTAAATAGACAGCTGAAACGTGTGATATCTTGTACCAGTCTTGTCCTGTTTGCTTCTCACATCGTTTCGCTAGTTCAGGGCACTTTATAATGTCCAAATATTGAAGGTTGGTGAGGTTCGTGATACTTGATGGGAGTGATGCCAGCTTGGGACAATCACGAATATCTAAGTATTTAAGGGAGGTAAGGTTCCCTAATGAGTGAGGTAGAGAAACCAAGTTGGGATCACTGCATATGTATAAACTGTCGAGGGACACCAAGTATTTAATGTCATCTGGTAAATCCGCCAGTAGTGGGCATTCTATGATATCTAGCGACTGGAGTGAAGTGAGGTATCTGATCCCTTCTGTCAGTGATCTAAATTTTCTGCAGTTAACAATATATAGATACTGAAGAGAGCTCAGATTTCGAAGGCCTTGTTCTTCTAAAGACTCAAGCTCATGACAATCTCCAACATACAATGTCTTCAAGGAATTGACGCCAACTAACTCACCAGGAAAAACTTTCAGCTTGGTTATGTTTCTTATGACCAGAACCTGAAGAGCAGTGACTTTTTTAGCATCCCCTCTGGAAAAGATGTCACCCTGTCATTGTCCTCTATGTAGAGAGAATTAAGGCTACTGAGATTTGAAATCGAATCAAATATGGTCTCAGTGCTGCCCCGTATATACAAGTCTTTAAGTGACGCAAGGCATGGCAAAGACAATTTGGGGCTGTTGACAATGTGTAACCTGTTAAGATGTGGAAGTTGTTGTCTTGTTTCATCCAAAGTCAACCTAATCAACATCGGCAAATCACTAATGAAGAGGAATTCCAATGATGGAAATCTTGACCCTCCCCATTGATTTTCATCATCCAGATACTGCACATTATTTACTCTTGTGACCCATAGACTTTTCAAGGCTGGTAGTTTTGACAGTGGAAGGAAATCTACACAATTCTTGCATTCACTCAGGGAAAGTGAAGCTAAACTAGTAAGGACTGTCTCACCCATCCAATGTGGGAAAGTAGTACCTGCATATCCTATGACATCCAAAGATTTAAGATTTGGATGAGGTTCAAAAACTTCAAGTACCTTCTCAACACGTTCTGGTGACTCATATCCACTGTTATGGTCCCAGTATAAGCGCAAACAATTGAGATTTTGTTTCTCAGACAGATTGGCTGCTTTGGCTTCAACTGGATTTCCTACTCTCTCAAGGTGTTTGATGTTCAATTCACCTTTCAGATTCAGCCTTTGAAGTTCAGAGAGATGACATCCTCTTTTCCTGCCCACAATGAAAACATACAGTGTTTGTAGACAAGTCAATTCCCCAATTTTAGGTGGAAAGTAGGACAATGAACGACAACCCGTCAAGAAAAGATGTTGAAGGTTTTTCAGAAGTCTTATGTGTTTAGGTAGTCTTTGGAGAGCTGAACAAGAGACTAGTTTCAAAATCTGCAAATTCCATAAGCTGCAGATGGACTCCGGAAGGGTTCTTATTTTTTTCATGGAAAGGTCCAAATATCTAAGATGCTTCATACAGGAAATGGAAGATGGCAGCTTTGTTAGTCTAGAATCTGATGCAACAAATGCTCGCAGACAGTGGAACTTTGAGAAATCACAAGAGAACTTGGCAGAGACCTTATCCTCGGAAAATGGATATAATTTTTGAAAGTGGAGAGTACGTAAGGATCCAAGTTTATAAAGATCATCAGGAAAGGTGAATGATTGCTTAGAATAATGAACTGTCACGTGACGAATTCTCCTCGACAGACTAGTTGTTTCTCTGAACTCCACAATATGGCATTCTTCTCCAACAACAGACCGTGAAAGATCATGAACTAGATCATGCATTTTGAATTTCACAATGTTTCCTGATCCATCTTTCTCCACATCTTGGAAAAGAGATCTCAAACAGAGTTCGTTGAATATCTCATTACCAACATCTTCCATCTCCAGTAGCCATTAGCCATCCAGAGATGAACTAAGTTTTCCTTTTCAATTTCATGATCTTTAGGAAATATGCCACAATAAGCAAAACATTGTCTTAATTTTGGTGGCAGGTTGAAGTAACTCAATCTCAAGGTGGGTAAGATGGAATTTTCATCTTGTGGCAAATTCCACAATTCACTTTCCTTGACATGAAGCCACTGAATTTCTTCCTTTTTAAAGCGCATTAAACTTCCCAAAGCCTTAACTGCTAGAGGTACACCCCCACACTTCTTCACTATCTCCTTTCCAATCGCTATGAAGTTTGGATTTTCAGGTGCTGTTTCATGCCCAAATGCACGCTCCTTGAACAAAGACCAGCAATCCTCTTCTGACAATCCAGACAAATGATGTGCAGGGACTGTTCCTACAATAGATGCAACCTTATCAAGACGGGTAGTCACAATAACTGAAGCTCCTTCTGATCCACAAGCCAGTACATATTTCAGTCTGTCCCACTTTTCTTGATCATCATTCCACACATCATCTAAAACAATCAAATACCTTCTCTTGCTCAGCATCTCTTGAAGTCGTCTCTGCAAAGGATCCAAGTCCAAGGCTTCACACACAGTTCCAGATGCGGATTCAATAATAGCTTTTATCACCCTCTTCACATCAAAGTCATCAGAAACACAAACCCAAATT
>CATIWK010225614.1:0-11060 GCA_949634005.1 Mallotus japonicus
AGGAAAAAATAAAGGGAATAAAAATAAAAAAGAAAGAAAAAATAAAAATAAAAGGAAAAATAAGGTAAAAGGAAGAATGGTGCATTTCAGTAAATAAAATGGACAAAAGTGTAAATAAAATGGGTAAAATCAGTAAATAAAAAAAAATTTAGATATTTTAGTAAATATTTGTTAAAAAGTGTCTATTTGTGTAAATATCTCAAGAAATAAATCAAATGTGATCTCATTGGTTGTTAAAAAAAAGTGGTCCAATTGACAGAGTCCATACTGTTCACTCAATGTTCTCACTTGAAAGAAAATTTGGATTTGATTGCTCAATTGTAGAAATAGGCCCGAACTTATTTCCATTTCTCACGCATCTCGAACTCCAGCTAGCTCATGGGCGTCTGCCTCTTTTAATGCCTTAATAGGGGAGCAATATGCCTATTGTCCAAATAAGAAATCAAATGAACAAGGCAAAAAACTACGAGATTCTGCCACAATTAAGTGAAACTAATCGCTATGCAATCGGTGATGAATCTTTTTCAATATTCACGTAGAATCTGAATTAAAAGAAGCATTTAATTTCTGCAAGAATTTTGGACTAATATAGAAACCTCTGAACAAATGATTGTAATGATCTTACTAAATTTATGGTGAGTTTAGTGGGAATTTTGTTCAACAAACCCTAAACAGTAAACTTTTTTTTTTTGGTAACACCTAAACAGTAAAGTTTAAGTCTTCTTTAAAACATGTAAATTAGGCGAGAAGGCTGCGCATAATGATATCTGTATGCTCATTGAATCATCTTAATTTAACAAGATTTTCATTTAATTATCAGTTTCCTGTACAAAATTTTCCTTTTCAAAACTTTCCATACATTACGAGGATTTTCCTTGTATACCTTCATTACTATTTTGAATGCTTCTTCAATTCCTAATATAAAATGAAGCCTCTGCGAGTTTGTTTTTCTCGCAGTTCTTTTTAACTCTATTTTGCGAAAGAGGATGGATCTCCATCTCCTGTCTCTTGTCTTCTATGTGAATGTGATCAGTTCATGTTTCTTTTATATCCATGCAGGTTTAAAACTCTTCCAATACTATTTATAAGCACTAAAAACGTTCTTGTGCACATGTGCAAGTTCTCTATATTCATGTTTATATTCTCTGATAAATTCACATATAGTATAAGGTTTACGTGCAGTTTAATTTCTCATGCTGGTTTTACCATGCTTAATTATATTTCAATGCGAAAATTTATTTACGTCTAATGATTATGCTACTATCTTAATGTGTTGATGAGTGATTTTTTTTTTTTTCTCCTAATGAAGGAGCACAAGGGATTGGGGTGAACTATGGACTACTAGGGAACAACCTTCCACCTCCAGATTCAGTGATAAGCCTATTGCAATCTAGAAACGTCGAAAAGGTTCGAATTTTCGATCCCAACCCTGATTTTTTGAGGGCTCTAGGGAACACTAAAATCGAAGTTGTTCTTGGTGTTCGAAATGAAGATTTGGAGAAACTTGCAGCAGATTCATCCTTCGCAACTCAATGGGTTAGCACCAATGTTTTACCTTACGTGCCTGCCACAATATTGAGGTATATATCTGCAGGAAACGAGGTCATTCCAGGACAATTGGCACAATTTGTACTTGGTGCCATGCAAAATCTAGATTCCGCCCTGGCAGCAGCTAATATTCACGTTCCTGTCAGCACAGCTATCCACTTCCAAGCAATAGGCCAATCTTTCCCACCATTGAATGGGACATTTTCTGAAGCTGCTAAGAGCATAATGGAACCCATTGTTGCTTTCTTGGTGTCTAAACAATACCCACTTCTAGTCAATGTATATCCTTATTTTGCATACGCAGGTGATCCTACGAACATAAAGTTAGATTATGCATTAGGAAACGCAGGCCCTCCTGTTGTTATCGATGGTGGTCTGCAATACAATAATCTTTTTGATGCTATGTTGGATACATTGTATTCTGCGTTAGAGAAAGTTGGCGGAGGAACTGTCAGGATTGTTGTTTCAGAAACAGGATGGCCAAGTGCTGAAAATGGAGCAATAGCAACTATTCGTAACGCTCAGGCTTATGTTAATAATGTGTTAGCTCGTGTCAAATCTTCAGTAGGCACTCCAAAGAGACCCAGAAGCTCTACAGAAACGTACATTTTTGCTCTTTTTAATGAGAATCTCAAGCCACCTGGTACTGAACAGCATTTTGGCTTGTATCGTCCTGATATGACTGAGGTTTATCACGTCAACATTTCTGCTTAGAATATTACAGAAAGTAGTCTATGGGATATGGTTTTTCTGTACATTTCAGCTTCAAATAAATTAAACTTCCGTAGTAGTAACTCCGGATAGTTGGGTTGTTGTTGTTGAAATTTAAGTGTATAAAATAATAAAATAGCATGTAAAAAATGGGACAATAAAATAGTGAACAATAAATGTTTTTCACTAAAATAAAAATCACTATTACAACAAGACTTGATAAAACCCAAGCCCAAAAAAAATTATTTCCACTTTTTCCACACCACTCACACACAAATATACTACACTCGTTTTTACTCCACGTGCACTCACTAGACACACAACTCACTTTTCTTTTACTTTCAAAACAAATAACGCTCACTTATTTGCTCTCTTTTATTTTTCTGCCCACACTTGATACCACACACTACACACTTTGTGCTTTTGCTCGTTGCTTGTGTTTTTCTACTTGCCATCCAAAGCCTTTATATAGACCATAACCATGCATGAAAGTCATGAAGATAATCAACAAATGCTACTGCATCCATGCTAAGAATTCAACACAGGTTTGGTAATTTGTCAGCAGCACCGACTTCAACAATTGCTGCACCTAAAAAAAATCAACACAAGTTTGTTGCAGCAAATTTGGACCCTTTTTTTTTATTATTAATATTAGTAATGAATTTTTAACAGCTGTGGCTATTGGTACCGGGGCATCAATGCAATAAAAACATTTTAGAGTAGTTTCCAGTTCTGCAATAAGGGGATATTAACTTCTTATATACTTGTCTATCAAGGAATCTACATAATGAAGTGCAACATTTCTAATTTTTTTTTTTTTTTTGTCTTGCCATTCTCCAAATTGGTTGTTTTGTTTATGGTCTAATATACTTCTTCCTTTCTGCGCTTGTAATGATTTTTCACCTTAAAAAAAATAATAATCTCATTTCCCAAGTTTAATCCCATAGCATTTCTAATGTCTCTATTCTCCCAAAGACATTACAATAAAAATATTTTAAAATTTCAACTATTTATAATTTTATAAATAATAAAATTTAAAAAAAAAAAAAAATATATATATATATATATATGTACTCTTTTAATATAATATGAAATATTTATATTTCAATTTTCATGAAGTGGAAGTGCAGAGTTTCTGAGAATAGGAATTGTGAAAAAGAGTAATCTTCCAGCGTCTGATTCCAGTAAAATAAATGAATTCAAAACCTGAATCCAATATTCCAGCACAAGTAAAGCCCGATCCATTTCTAGTTGTCGGTTTTATCTTTGTTCCTTTTTCATGTTCTTTCGAGAGGTCTCATGCGTCTACTCAGACAATGGGATAAAGAAAACAAGGTGCATGACTGGCCAACTCTTGATGCTGAATCAGTAGACGTTACTATGGCAATTACTCACACGCCATCTGCTGAAAGTGATTTTATAGCGGATGTGAACAAATATGCAAAGGATTTTATTTTAAAAAAAAAAAGCTTATAATTTTGGATCTGATGAAGCACATTGCTTGGTTTGAAAGATACATTTGGAATCAGAAACACGTTATTAAGAGGCAACTGTTAAAAAATGAAAAAGAATAAATTATTTTCTTTCTAACACTATGCATGACAACTATAAAGGGAAAGGAAAAAGGAAAGAAGAAATAAAAACTATAGATTTTCTTGTATTTCATAACTTAAAATTAATTAATAAAGAGAAAAGGAGGAGAAATTAAAAAAAAAAAAAAGAAATAAAACTTTAAATTACAATATGTTTTGGAGTGAAATATTTTACACCCCAATTTGGGATGTAATCAATTTCACCTTTTACAAGAGGAATGAGGATAAATAATTTCCCTTTAATTCTCTTCCTCCTCTATTAACTTTTAATAGTCAAACAATACAAAATCTAATTACCCTCCTATTCCCTTATCCATACATAGTGTAAAATAGCGACACAACAGGAGAGGAGAAATCTAAGTATTGAATAAATAATTTATTCAAGTTATGGAAAAAATTGATAATGATACATTATCGAAATTTGATGCACTTCAGAAGTCATGAAAGAGCATAATAGCATCATCAATCTTCATCAGTGAGGACTCCATCAGAAATCTCGTTTTCTTGAGCTTCTCGTATTTTTCTTTTGTTGCCCCCTCAAGTTTCTTAAGTGGGAGACTGAGAATCTGAAACAAGTTGACTCAATTAACCATTAATGCCCGGAAGTGTCACATCATGGATTTACAGACAAAAAAAGCAATAGTAGGGGAATTAGTGAATGAAAAGCAGAATTAGAAAAAAATATCAAGGCAAAACACCGACTTGATTGCCAGATAAAAAATATTTAGGCCTACACATGCAAAGAAGATTTTCCAGGAAAGATCCAATAAATTTGCCTTTCTATGATTGCCAGATAACAATATGAGAAAAAAAAAATGAACCTGGGTAGCGACCAATTGTAAGAACAACCTGAATCGTACCACATTACATGTCAATGAAGGTATTTATTTTGTCTACATGTCTCACATAGTCAAATGCAAGCTACAACATTGCAGGAATCATTCACCTTCAAGTTCAAACTACACAGGAAATCCATCAGTTTTAGTGGCTAACTAGGTCATTGAGCAGTAGCCTACTGTCAATTAAAAACTGTTCGCCTGTGTGATGCAGAAACTAATTTTAAGAAAACGGATTAGCAACACCCTACTGTCGGTTCTTAGAAAAATCCTGAACCTGTGCCCCCCACCCCCCCCCACACACAAAAATACAACCAACCAACCAAAATGACCCACCTCCTTTTGCTGCTCCAGCTCGTAAGCCACTCGAATGCTCAAATTTAAGGAAGCATGAAACATCTCATCCAGTACATGTTCCCAAAGAGTATGCTTATTTACCTTCCACAACAAGAATGTTGCTGTTCCCACAACTAATTTCTGCATAGATGGTAAAATAACATCTTAACCAAGTTAAAGACCATATAGTCCATAATAAACCCACTGATAATCAAATATCAATAATAATAAATTTAGAAAAGAGAAGCAAAATCTCAGCACTAAGAAAAGATCAATTTATTTTTCATTTCTAAGATCCTTTGATTGTTTCACTGGTCAGGCACCTCATTTTATGCCATGTACACTATGATGATTGATGGGTCTTTCGCAAGAGGATAACCTCCAGGCAAAGAATTCTTTTGACTAACATCCAGAAAAATGCTTCTTATTCTTTACGACATTGTCAAAATGAACTCAATATGGATATCCCTCTTGTTAACAGAAACATAACTATCTTGTTTCTATAATCTATAATCTTACCGTTAAAATTTTATCAAATTTTAAATTTTAAATTTCAGAGGGTGGGTGGTTATCTTGTATTAAGAAATTAAATCTCAACCAGGGATTTTTGAATTCAATGATTGAGATTATACATGACTGCCTGCCATGTTTATTGCAACTTGAGTGGATCTAAATCCAACTGGACATACATCAGTGTACAACTGTGCATATAAATACACCACACAAGCTGACAAATATAAAACAGAAAGCCTTGTTTACCTCCATAAGCAAGTAGTCATCCTGCCACATCTTATAAAGCATCCTTGTTGTTTCCTTCTTTTCAACAAATATTGTATCTGAAATCTACACGGAAATTAGGATTTTGCTTAATTAGAGAAAATAGCAAAGCAAAAGCATCATCCAAACAAATCTCATCAAAGATAGAAAATTCAAATTAATGACAAAAAAAAAAAGAAAAAAAAGGAAAACAGCCCAAAAGACTTCTGCATGTAGTGCTGGTCACAATGGCTTAAGCTCATGAAGGTGAAATTAGGATTTTGCTTAATTAAGATTTTGCAGTGGAATTAGATTGCCCTATAAGGAGGACAAACAGAAGCAGCATATCTTATGGCTGATTGTGCGCAACAGAGTTTGCCCCATTGTGACGTGTTTGGTGTGACTCAATCCCAGGGAACAAGCAGGAGAGGACAAGTACTCGCTCTGGTGGTGGACATGGAAAAAGGAAAAAACGATGGAAGATCTGATGAAAAACCTGCCTCACCTCTTCCCTAGAAAAGTCTCATGCCCCTCGCTGGCAGTTAAGAATTATATCCAACGTGTGAATTATGGCTTATTGGACATGATTATTATCATGGAATTTTCAATGGAGGAACTCAGAAAAAACTCCTCCATTTTAGACTCATTACCTTATCAGTCTCAAGTAGGCGACCAGCCTTTGACAGTAATCTGAACATTCTATAAGCGTCCTTTCCATATCTTTTCAACACCATCGACTCCACCTGCAGCATAAGATAAGTGATTATACCTTTTTTTAAAGGAATGGAACACCAGTGTTCCTATTTTTGAGAAAACACATAAATCAAACAGACCTCATCACTCTGAGCTACTTCAATAATATGCTTAAAATCTGCATGGCAAGTATAGTTGTGTCAACCCAAAAAAAATGGAGTTCTCTCTACAAAAGAACTATAGTTTTACTATTCAAAAAGAAAACTGGCATGAGAAACGGAGAGATGGTACCTATACTATATGAATCGTCAACCATCCTTACAAATGGAGGAGGAGAACTCAACTGGACAAGGGCAGCTCTTATATGCTCAAAGGTCATGTTTCGCCCTTTTTCACTCTTAATTACCTCTTCATATATGGAATTCACTGACAATGGAACTGCAGAACTTATTATAGTCAGAAATGTAACAAAAGTAAAAACGGAAATCTCAAAAAATTAACAATCAAGAGTTTTTTTTTTTCCTTTTAATTGATTCCAACAACAACATTGGAACAATGTGGTTAGCATATGCATAGTATTTCAACACAATACCAAATTTTGACTCACAAGACATCAAGTTCACTTCTTACAAGTAGATCATTCTTTGATATTAAATAGAAAACACATCTTTCACCAAACCAGTTTAGTTAGTCCACTGACTGCAGGTTTACACATCTGAACTTTATATTAATTTAGAACTAAGCAGCTGCCTTCACAAGATGGAAAATGGTGAACTACGATAAAGCCAATTCCTACTTTGGACATCTTCACTGGCCTATGTTGCATCATTAAGTCAAAGTAGAAACCAATGTCTTTTCTGCAACACAACAATTCTAACATACAAGTTACTTTCCATTTCTCAGATCTAGACTCATGAATCAGCTGCAGATATCTATTTATAGAAAATACCACTCAAGTCCTGCATGTACGTTTGTATTAGATTTTCTATGGTCATATGTTTTGAGATATATCTAGCTAAACAAAAGAATTGAGAAATTATCTAGGAAATATTTCCATGAGGCAATTGAGCAATCATCTAAGAAATCTTGTCACCTGAACTTCCTGTTTTCACTTTCTTCTCTTCAGTTCTAGATGCATCTAGCATTGCGCTTAAGACAATGGCTGCTCCGTCATCTAGCCGTCCTCTAACATTCTCAATGCAAGCCTAGCATGCAATAGAGCACTTGAATTAATTTGAACATAAATTTGAAAAGTATTAAAGGACAAGAGAAATACTTAAGCAGTTTCACAAATATACACAGGACGTGGACAAACACTTTCCTTCAACAATTTGGGCAATGCTGTTTCATTCCTTGAACCTTGTCTAGAAAAGACTCTAAATTACAAAAGGAGACTCTATGTAAGATAAAGGAACATCGTTAAGCATGCATCACATGACTGCTCATATGACTTTTTGAGACTAGTGTTTATTCCTCATTTAATCCAATTTCTACATAAAAAACTTAAGTGGGTGGTTGAAATAGCAAAAACAATCCTGTTCGAAAGCTGAAGAGATCAGCAATGATCCTGTCATTTACTTGACAATGTTAAGCCCATAAATATTTCCCTTGGTCACGATTCATGAAACAATTATCAACAATATCAACAAGAAGACAATTGTATCAGCAGGGAAACTAAAATTTTAGATTTTACCATTTCCAGTTCAAATTTATTGGTGAAATATTATGTTGTATGGATATACAAGTAGAATGAGATTTAAATCACAAGTGAAACCAACCTTATGCCTCAGCCTACGAATAAATTCCTCAAAATTGGCACGCCAAACTACTTCTGGATCTTCTGCAGCCACTCCATCTACATTAAGCTCCAAAGCATCAAACTTACGCTGTAAATGTGAGAATGAAAGATTAGGAAATGAGTGCATTTCATAATATTTATAAATGATTAATTAACAACCTTGTCTCCAGCATGTTTGTCAGTGGATTTATCTGGGTCATTTTCTCCATCATCTTTTAGGTCTGCGTCTAGATCAACTGAAAATCTTTTTGCATCCATAGGCACTGCTGCCGCTACAACACGCTGCTCCAGGGTTTCTGATTCTATAACTATCTGCAAGTGTTGGTCAAAAGACGGTTTATCAATAATTGAGAACCATCATTAGAACACAAAATTTAGTATGCAGATTGCATAATTCCATTGATAACAGGCAAGTCACCATGACTGCGCAACAATAACCTATGCATTGATATCTGGAAGATAAGCGTTCCTTTAAACCTCATCACCATACTAATTGACAAACCAATTATGATATTGTTTTTTTCTAATCTTTCTCAGAAAGAAAGTATAAAAAAACCCTATTTATAATTATGGATAGTTAAATTTGATCACAACATGACATGAATTAGCTTCTGTAGAGTACATAAAATGGTCCATACTAGTTCTTTTTAAGTCCCTTTTCTGATGTGAAAGCATGTAAAGCATCCTCACAATCTCTGGAGGGACTGGATCCCACTTCTTAGCCTACCCCTCAAAAGGCAGTGTATTAACCAACCAGCAGAAGATGAAATGGAACTCAAGCCTCTCCTTATTTACAATCAGGAAGGATATCCAAGATACCACTGAAACCAGCAGCAATTACTTTCTGCTTATTTCCAAGCCTGGTTAGGTATCAGGATTGCTATAATGAAGTTGTTCTTTAATCTAAATGCCTTAGTAATTTCATGCATCACACCCATTAACTGTTATTTCTGATTCAAGAAAACAAATGTGAACCTGCTAATATGTATTATGCAAGTGGACAATAACCTTGGCAGACTTAGCACCCCGCTTCTTTGCACGAGCCTCTTCTTCAGTAGGTGGTGCAAGAACTGGTACAGAGGCAGGGCAATGCTCAATATAACGTGCCATTGCAAGTTTACGAAGGCTTTCTTGTACAGCATCTAAACCTATACTATTGCCTATAAAGAAAAAAAAAAAGAATGAGATATTTTAAGCAGTAGGTGATTCTAGTGTAGCAACACAGTTTTTCAAAACTTTAATAAAAGCTCTAAACTGAATGTTATTCTTTTCAAAACCTTAGGACCTTGCCTGAAGAAATCAATTGAATTGAATTCTTGCAAAATCTTTATTCACAAGACTATGATAATGCAAGATATGAAAACATATTTAAGAGACTTGCCTTCCTTTTGACTTGAATTGGCCCTATCAACAATTTGCTTCACTGTAAGCCTACCGTGTTGAAGTAAACCCTCAAAAATATCCACACACTACAATAACAAACAAACCAACCAAAATTAAGAATCCAATTTAAATATCAAAACAAAATCACAAGCTCAGAATAATTTTGAACTACCAATTTATCCAATTGATCGAAGTCCTGAGAGACGATGGCCAAAAATTTAGAAAACCTAACGCGGTGGAGTATGTTATCGAACAAAACCATGTAGTGAACCGGTTTTGGGTCATCTTCAGAACGGAAGGACTGGACGCAATTGTGTTGGATTAAGACGAGTAAACTGTTCTTGACTTGCGTCAGGTTCAGCTCAGTGAATCGAATTACGTCTTGCAGAGTTAGAGGTCCTTTGCGGAGTAGACATTCACAAACTTTCTGTTTCATTTCAACAGAAAAAAAAATCGTAAAAACACTGTGATAATAGTATCAATTCATGATGCTTTATTAAACAGAGAAAGAGTGGTACAGCGACGAGATTGCCAAAGTGATTGGTGATAATATGAGTGGCGTACTTGACGCCGTGCTGCGTTTTCACCATTGTTTTTTTTTTTTTTTTTGGTTGCTGCTGCTGCTCCGTCGCTTGCTTCCTTTTCTTCTTCGTCCCCTGGCTAATGGCTACGTGCGCGGGAGGGAGGCGAGTGGGAATAAGCGAATTTTTAATATAAGATTTTAAAAACCTAGAACAATGCTGCCCATATCGGGTCCATAGCTCAGTGGTAGAGCATTTGACTGCAGATCAAGAGGTCACCGGTTCGAACCCGGTTGGGCCCTTTTTTCATGCTATTTTTTTTTTTTTTTTTAACAACTCAAAATAACTTTCATTAGATAAAAATAGAGGAAATTTCACCCCAGCTATCTTTTGACCTCTTTAATTTCATTACTGGTATGGATTTTTTGTTTCTTTCAAATTTATTTTTGTTGCTTTCACTTTTGTATCTAAAGTGGTCTATTTTTTAAACTTTGGACAATATTTCAGTGATTTCCGTTTTTTCTTTTTTTTTAAAAAAAACTTTTTTATATATTTATTATTTTTTAAGGCATATTTAATTTAAGTTGATTATATGTATTTATTTGATTTGTATATTTTAAATAATTTAATTTTATATTCTAAATAATAATTTTTTTTAATTTTAAAACTTACTATTATTTAGAATATAAAAATTAAGCTAATTAAACAAAAAATTACTCATAGTCTTCAATAATTATTTTTTTTCATAATTATTTAGAATTTAGAAATTAAATTAATTAAAGTAAAAATTACCCATAGTATTCAATAATTATTTTTTCAGTAAAAATAGCAAAAAATTATGAAATATATCAAATAAATTATTATTTTTATTATTGATACTAATAAA
>CATIWK010225651.1:0-13703 GCA_949634005.1 Mallotus japonicus
TATTGAATATAATAGTGTTTGACAAAAAATTTTTAAGGTCAAATTTTTATATTTAATGATTAGCAATTGTAGTATCTAAAAATTTTATAATTAAAACATTTAAAGTGATAGTTTTTATTCAATTAATTGAACAATTAGGAAACCTAAATTAAATACATATCTCCTAACATTAAAATTGTTTGTCCCCACGAGTAGCCCAAATGGTAAAAGGTGTGAATGTCATGTTGAGGAGATCAGGGATCGAACTCCTCACCCCTCTATTTCATCCGCTTGTTGTATTGGGATTTAACCACTTAATCTAGTTGTTAAAAAAAATTAAAAATTATTTAGATATTTTATAATGTTTGAAAGATTCAAAATTTTTTCGTCCCTTTGTTGTATTGGGATTTAACCACTTAGTCTAGTTGTTAAAAAATTAAAAATTATTTAGATATTTTATAATGTTTGAAAGATTCAAAAAAATTTTTTTGAACCACAGTGAAATTGATATTTCATTAGTAATTTATAAGGGTTAGATATAGAAATCGATATATATATATAGAAACTGGAGGCTGAAATTATAGCAGAAAAAAATGAATTATATATTATTTTGCTTAACCGTTATTAAGGATACATAACATAAGAAAAGAAGGAAGGCACATTTCAATTTGGACAGGGAAGAGATAGAAGGAATAAAACTATAATGATTATGATGCAATAAAGGATTGAACATCAATGACAGATTATGTCTGATGTGATAGCAACAGCATATTTAGATCAATTCTAAAAAAAAATAAAAATAAAAATAATAAAACAGCATATTTAGATGTATGATTAAAATCTTTGGATGGGGTTTCTCTTTGTGAATTAATGAATAGGACATCATTTAAAACCAAAAACATCTTAGTTGGAAATGGAAACCAGCTATTTTATTATTAGGACATTTATGCAATTTTCTTTCCTATAATTAAACATCAAAGAATTTTAGTAGAAAGCAACTGAAAAGACCATGAAGTAAATGTCATTAGATCAAGTTAGGTTTCATGTCACCTAATGATTTAGTTAGCATCTAGCAATCATATGAATGAATTTTTAATGTTAATTAGGTCTAATTTAAATAAATAAAACAAAACAAAATTTCAGTTATCCAATTAGTACTATCACTTGATTAGTTGGTTTGACATTTGTATAAAGATGATATATATATTTTTTAATTAATAAAAGAGATCAAATGATGGAATGTTCAACAAAAGTATAATTCAAATCTTAATCTTAAAATATTTTTAGAAAAAAATTATTATCATGTCACTAATGGTTTTATGTGAAATGTCAGATAATATTTGGTATTGAGGAAATGTGATTTGAAAAAGAGATAGATATTTTCCATTTTCAAACCATAAGTTCACTCACATGAGAATCCTAATCTTGCATAGAAACAGCACTTGTTTATTGCTTTTGAAGTGAAAGGAAACTATAAGCATAATTTTCTTTCAGAAATTGGTTAGTATGTGAACTGACATAGGAAGAGAAGCCCATACCATGCATAACATGGGAGTCTCTGTTGTTGAGGGGGCAAAGCCCTGAGCTGAGAAAACAAGTTTCCCAAACAGCAAAAGACAGAATGGTACAAGATGTGGGGGCAAGTGCAACGATCCTTTAATCATATATTCAGTCCTTTGATTTTTAATTACTTTTTCTTAAAAACAAAGGGATAATGACTTTTTTAGTGTCTCAATTTTTCAGTTTTTACTATTTGAGTGTTTAATTTTTTTTTTTACAATCAAGTGTCTGAACTTTTGAAAAGCATACAAATATAGTGTTTCCGACCGACTGGGTGTTGAACCAGATCAAACTGGACCCACTTTTTACCCTTGTTATCAACCATGTCATGTGCCACGTGTATTACATTATTTAAAAGACAAAAATACCCTTATTCAGTCTTATGAATTGATAAAAATAACCTCAACAGTAACTTTTACAGCAGACATGACAGACATGAAAAGTGACTGAATAAGGGTAATTTTGTCCTTTAAATAATGCAACACATGTGTCAAATGATATGATTAATGATTGAGATAAAAATAGGTCCTGTTTGATCTAACTGAGCACCCAATCAGCATTAAATCAGCCGGAGACACTACATTTGTATGCTTTTCAAAAGTTCAGACACTTGATTGCAAAAAAAAAAAAAGATTAGACATTCAAATAGTAAAAACTGAAAAGTTGGAACACTAAAAAAATCATTATCCCAAAAACAAATAATTACTTCATCATACTAACTCATAATTTTAATTTATCAGTGAGGGCAAAATGGGGCATATAAAGAGGCAGAGATTGTACCAATTGGTAGATCCGCTATCCCTTTTGATGGCATCCCCATCTAGAATAAAAGACCCACCTGTTTGCATCCGAAAGCCAGACCCTTTTGATGATGTTGGGGGTGATAGGGGTCCATATAGGGGAAAATACAGAAGACAAACTCCAGTGAAGTTCCAGGTCCCGAAAACGACCCAACGTTGCCCAGTGACCCGATCGTAGGGTCAAACAGCCATCAAGTGGTTAGAAATTTCCCATCGAGGAGAGGTGGGAGTTGGACCCTCAGAGAACTGAGAAAGCTGAGATTGGTGGGCCTTTGATGACGTTTCCTCTTCTCTTATATGGGTCCAAATAGTCCATTATTAGCATCTGCTGACTGTAAAAAGAAAGGCAAAGCTGTTGTCAAGCTGCCTACAGTATGTCGGGTCTGCCGAGCTGTCGGGCATAGGACCGTGTTGATTACTGATAAAACGGTGGGCACATTTCTTTTATGGCCTTAGCCCAAAATTACAGTGAAGATTTTTCCTTTTTTTTTTTTCTTTTTCACCAACACCTTTGTGCTGCTCTTGAGCAGTACGGAACAAAGCCCACCGACATCCATCCAGTTCATACTTCACTCCTGCATACTTGCCAAGTCAATCAATCATCATCTTGGGCTCAACTTGAAAGAATTGCTAGCTATGCGGAATTTAATCTTAAAAATAAACGAATAAATAATAATTAAAAAAAGACCAATTTTGTAAGCAAATTTCTCCTCTAAAAAATGGTATTTAGTAGATGCTATCAAATGTTAATGAATGAACATAGATGTCCACTAGAGCCCGTCTGAAGATAAGCTTGTTCAACAAAACAAGGTTATGCTACTTGGACCAATATGTTCCCAGCCACTTGAGCCCAAAAAGTTCTTTGCAACAAGACAATAGATGCATTGCATTTCATGTGTGCATTAAATCATCTAGCTTTTGCTAGAAAAAAAAAAAATCATCTAGCTCAGGCTTCACCATTGATTTTCAACATACAATACCCCATAAAATAGGAAAAATATGGCGAAACAAAAATACAGATTTATTCATATTACTAACGCCTACACGCAGAGGCGGCTGCGAAACCTCTCTTTCAGTTGCGCACACAACAATAAATATAGTTCTAAACATATTCTATTAAGCAATAGGTAAAGTGCAATACAGGTCCTGAAGTAGGAGCACTCTTAAACAAAAGAACTGTACTATCAATCAAACCATCCTTGTTTCTGTGATAAAATTTCTGTAATAGACCATCCTTGTTTTAACTACCTAATTATAATCCTCAGCCTACAAGCATTATCTTCTCTGTCAAAAAATTGAACACTTCAAAAATCAAAACTAGTCACATGTTTCTTTTAAATTGTCTACTGAGATTCACTTCCTTTCACATGGATCAGGGATTTACAAGCAGCAATGAGGCCATGAAGGTCAAAATACATGATCTCACTCATAATCAGGACCGCTTAGAACATTGAAAGCAACTACTACAGACCTGCAAAATTAAGATTTTATCATCAGGTGAGAGATCAAGAGAAAAAAAATTTTGCTGGCATATGCATAGATACACATTCATACAATTCAAATATAGAATGAGAAAATAATCTCTAATTCAATCCTCAAGTGCCAGCCTAATAACGCGTCATGCCTCATTTGACCAAAAAATAATGCGAGACTGACCTCAGAGACCAGGTTGGTTGCATGATTGCTCTCAGGATAAGGCTTCAAAATAGTTTTTAAGTGGTCGTAGTTACCTGTATGAAAGAAGTTTCCCTCTTTTCCAACCAGCACATTTAACCATACACCAACCACAAGCTACAAGGGTCTAATACTAAAGCTTGAGTACCAAATACCTGAATATCCATATAGTTCTTACAGATTTTATTGAGCTCTTCAAATTTCTCAGACAACTAAAATGTTAAAATCTTGAAAGAACTATAAGAGACACCATCAGAATTATTCACAGTAGCTCACATTTTAGATATCTGAGTCACAAATTCTACTCCTGTTAAAAACAATACTTGTTCTTGAAGTTTAACTTAATATATTATTTCTCACTCTCTTTTCTATTTGTTGGCATATCATTGTTGACATGTGGCTGCCTTTTCCCTTCTCATATTAAGTTATTGATGGAAGAAAATGCACAGAAGTCCATAGAACATGCATAACTAATACTAGTTGATGTTTTAGGCTAGGAGATAATTCCAATTTCAAATGCAAATACCTGAACTAAAGTACATACATATACATTATATGTGTATAAACACAAAAAAGAAAATAGTACTACTGTAAGAGGATTTGCCCAAGCACTTAAAAAATTATTCTTTTTTTTTTTTTTTCCTTTGAAACCTAAGAAGCATAAATTTGGGAAAACTTCATATAATCTAACACTAACCTATTTCAAAGTGGCGAAAAAGTTACAATATCCAGGAAAGATAAGAACGAAATTTCTAAAGTATGAGAAAAGGCGAGCGGAAGTCTAATCCCTTGGATGTGTAAATTGATATGCAGCCTGCAATAAATCTATAGCCAAACATAATGGGAAAAACTATTAATAGACCAGACTGACAAGTGAAAGATACCCTAAAAAATAAAAGGATGGAAATAAATGAAATGAAAGTTCTCCACAAAATAAAATAAAATAATTTAGTAGTAAGCGTTGAACTTACCTGAAGATCACAATAGTAAAGAAGGTCAAGTAGATAGCGAGCTTGGCCAACCTAAAGTTCTTCTCGTACTTAAGACTTCTGAAAACTTCAGTGACATCAATAAGATGCTCCCGTTTCCAAAATCTGATGGATCAAAATAGACTGGCCATATTTCAGAGACAATTACATGAGTATAAAAAGCTCAAACAAAACTCAGCCAGAGTCACAGTGGACTAAAACAATTTGCACCGGTTTTTCACTTTCATTTCTTTCTACCACTTGATCTCATTGAAAGTTGAATGATAATATCATTTCAACACAAAATGTAACACCAATAATACCCATTATGAAAGAAATAGTAATTCCATGAGCTAAATATTGCAAGCCATCAATTCCACGACATGCGTAGAATCATCTCATTGTTGATAATAGAGTCTGGCATCTGAGTTCTATGTACTCTCACCAACTTGTTAAAGATCGAGTGAAGAGAAGTTGTGCTTACTTAAGCAAATGGTAGCAAGTAAGGGGAACTGCCAAAAGAAACATGAGCCAGTGTCCTGTCAGGAGAAAAAGAATGCAGATCGACCCCTGCAAAAGAAACTCAGGCAGAATCCACTGGTTAATAGCAGCTGTTGCTTCGAATGGACTTATTTGGTCAACCTCCAAGTCAGTTATGCACAAAAGCTGCAAAAAGAAAAAAAATTATTCAGAGTTTATTTTTGAGCTATGAGCAAACACATCAATTAGATACTGCAAATAAAACATAGCCTCCTCGCCTCTGCTATTAATGCTAAAATATGAAGGTGCAATGTTGAAATCTCCATAAAATCAATGAAAGCTTGAATATATTTCTTTCTTTAGTAATTAGTATGGCTATTGAAATTTCATACATCAAAATCCACGAGCTAAACTACATTTCCTAATATATACAACAACTAATGTTATATGTGATGATACAAAGCAACCGTATCACAAAGTGATGCGCATAATTTATGTAAATACAGTTTTACCTCTACTTGTTTTACATAAAAATGATAAGCATTATAGCCTAGATTTTCTTAGTTAGTTATTACTGCAGCAGCATTGCAATCATAGAAGTTAACAAGTAATCATTTAAGTTATCATCAGAAGCCGAGATGAAGTGTTGGATGTTAATTCCACAATTAAATGGAAATTACCATTGTTTGGACGACGAGAAACTGAAAGAAAATAAGAGTAAAACCCTAATCACTTCCACATTTCCCTTTCCCAGCAATCAACTTGAGCAGTGAAATTCAATAAAAAATAAGTGATTCGCCATAACTAACAAAAAAACTCAATCATAAACTAAACTTCAAATCTCTGTTATCCTAACATTTTCCTACTTCGTTATTTTCTCAGGATCCAAACAAGCATACAAGTATTACTGTGCTTAAAAGAAAAGAGTTCAATTGTTTCAAGTAAAAAAAAAAAAAGCATAATAATAATGACGACGACGACGATGAAAAACGGCATTGTTTGGATGATGAGAAAGTGAAGGAAAAAAAGAGACAAAACCTAATGATTTTCACATTTTTTCTTTTTCAGTAATAAAAAAAATTTAGCAAGAATATTTAGTCAAAAAAAAAAAAAAAAAGACGCTATTCGCTTCCGTTATCGATAACACAATTAAATAAAAACTTTGAATCTCTGTTGTGATCACATTTTCCTATGTTAATTACTTTCTCAGGAACCAAACAACAAGAACTCTTAGGGTTTTTTCTTTTAAATAAAAAATACCTCATAAAAGATCATAGCGAGTAGGCCAGCGTGAACGAACAAAGAGAGAATCCAGAAAATTAATAGCCACACCATTGCTCTCTTTGTTTTTTTGTTTTTCTTCTGGTTTTTGCAACAAGTGAATGAAGCACAATGGATTGGGGGAAATAAAAAGCGCGAGTTTTTTGATTTTTGATTATGTAAAGTAGAATCAGTGCACAGTGTAAACAGAGCACGTTACTGTGTGTGTCAGCGGAGCAGCAAGCAAAACACGCCTAAAATGAAGCTACCCTAATTCCACCAATAATTAATTGACACCTCCAAACGTAATATTTTCATTTACCATATATAAATGGTCGGTACACACTTTGACCCCTTAACTTTATCACTTTGACATATGTCACCCTCACTTTTTCATTATTTTCTAGGAAAAACCCATTATTTGGTCCCCAGACTTTTCGAGTTATCCACCTTTCGTCCCTAATCATTTATTTTGATGAATTGAGTCCCTGAACTTTTATTTTTCCATCTATTACATCATTTTTTCATGCTGAATTTCACATTGAAGATTTTATTTTCTTCTATTGAATTATAAAGCACATCTCAACCAATTCTTGGTTCATCATTTGAACTTGATTTCTCTATTAGCTGTGAGCTGCTCCTCAATGTTGATGCAAATTGTTTGTTCTTAACAGTTGGTTGAGACATGCATTTTGTTGAGACATGCTTTTATAACTCAATCGAAGACATCTTCAATTTGAAATTCACCGTGAAAAAAAGATGTAATAGATGGAAAAATAAAAGTTGAGGGACTCAATTCATCAAAATAAATAATTAGGGACGAAAGATGAAAAACTCAAAAAGTTTGGGGACCAAATAATAAGTTTTTCCAATTTTCTATAGCATATTACAATTTTAATTTTAAACCTATATGGTCTCTAAATAAAAACTTTTTAGTTATATTTAACTCATTGTGTGCCAGCATGGAGGGTGCATCTCTTCAACCGCCATCAAGAAAGTATGATGTAAAAATTATGCTAAAGTGAACTTTAAATAAAATAAAAATAAAAATAAAGGACTAAAATGAAAAAAGTGTTTTCCCTTATCTCTTTGTCTTCTCCGTTCGCCACCTTCGTTTTTGAGAACCGAAAAAGAGAGGTAAAAATTGAATCCTTGACCTACCTTGAATGGAGGTATACCACTAGATAACTCAATCCTCGACTTTTTTTTTTAATTAAAAAAAAACTAAATTTTGACTAATATAACAAGGATATGACAACAATGAAAAAATCCAAATGATAAAATTAAATCAATTCATCATATCTCAATTCAAGATTATATCAAACTTAAAATAATCTTTATCAAAATCACTAATTTTCATGAACTTTAAAGTTATCTTTGTAAGGAATTTTCTTAGATATATCTCCTTTTCTTTTCTTCTTATTCTCTATTTTAAGCAGCCACCACTATTAAACAACATGCTATATTCATTCACTATCGAAAACAATTATGTTTGTCACCAAATTATAACCAAATGTAATTTTCAACCTCTTGGTCTTGATTTTTAATGGGTATTATCATATTTGATAAACTAAACAGAAGAAAAATCATGTCATTGGCTACCTCATTTTTTTTGGTAGTTCTCAACGTTTTTGGTTATGATTTGGCAAAATTTTTCTATAACCTTTTGCTTGGACACATCCACACCGTCCCTAAACTTTTACCCCTTTTTATCATTGTCCCAAAGAATTAATTGGACATACAAACAAAAACCCCTAACTGTTAATTGCTGTTATAGTAAAACCCCATAATTAAATTCCAGTAAAATTATCACTGGAATGCTGACGTGGTCCAACAGTTGGATAATGACGTGGTAAAAAAATAATTTTTCACTAATAAAAAATGTGGCCATGTGACGACATGTAATTGGCTACATGGCCACTAATTATCTCTCACAAAAAAATCTAACTAATTAATTAATATTATTAATTAAGCAACTCACTAATCAAGAAAAAAATTATTTAGCTAAAATTTCAATTTATTAATTTAATTTTAAACATAATCAATACTTTAAGAAAACGAAACTGTTCCAATCCTTGTCGCTATGGATTTTTTTTTATTCACATTGATCTTACGGTGGAACAAAGCTCAAGCTCATTGCTAACCTCAAATCCTCCATCACTAGAATCTATGCACCACAAACAAATTGTTGCTTGGTGGAGAAGAAGGACTGGCGAACAAGACTCCTGTCCTTGAATTTTTTTTCTTTTGCTTTAGGAGTTCATGTTTTGGTCATATCTATTTTACCATTTTCATTGCCATCAATTTTGTTGTTATTTTAGAGCTATTATTGTTGCGATTTTTGTTACTGTGATTGTTGCGATTATTGTTGTTGTTGTTGCTGCCATTGTTGTGACAGATTGGTGGTGGTGATGCTTGGTTTGTGACAGGGGCATATGTGGTGGTGGTGGTGGATTTGTTACAAGGGTGTATCTGGTGGAGGTGGTCGATGACATGGGTGGGTGTGAAAGAAAAGGTATGGGTGAAAGGAAGATGAAGTTTTAAGGAGTTGAATGATATTTTTTTCTCTTAAAAATTACATCTAGTCATCATATAAAAAATAAGTATGTTTAAAATAATTATTTAATTGCGCACATGATGCTTATGTGGCACCTTGTGTTTTATTTTTTAAAAGAAAAAAATTTTGCCATGTCATTGTCCAATTATTGGCCCATGTCAGCATTTTGATGGTGATTTATCGGAATTTTTGACAATTAAGGTTTCAATGTGACAAAAAATAATAGTTAAGGATTTTTATATGCCCAATTAATTCTTTAAGACGATGGTGAAAAATGGGTAATAGTTTAGGAATAGTGAGGATAAATAACCCCAATCTTTAATAGTTTAGAAGAGTAAGCATCAAGAGATTCTCCATCTTTCATAAAAGAACTCTCAAAATTTCGTTGAAAAAGTTTGCAACTTGATAATTTGCTCCTTTGAAGTACCTTGACAAGATTTTTAAAGAAGGTCCCATGCCTTCTTCGACTTGGCGGCTGCTTCAATACATGGAAAAACAGTTTCATCTACAGCTTGCTGAACAAAGAAAAGAGCTTTCTTATCTTTCTTTAAGTGGTCTCTAAAAATTTCAACCTTTCTTTACCAACTCCCACAAGTATTAAGAGATGAAAAGAGTACTCGAATGGAAGAAATTGATGAATTGATCCCAACATTGTTGTTGCAAGCCATAAGAACTTTGCTGGTGCACTGATATTAGATGTTGAAAATAAAAAGGCTGCAATATATACATAAGCTTCTCTTTACAATAATAGAACATAGAGAGGTAAAAAACTAAAAGGACTTGTATCAAATATATTATAGGCATAAGAGATATTAAGTTGAAAACACACACTTTATTGACTACTAAACCACTTTTAAATACATAGGAAATGAAACAGATGTCCTAAAGTTCTGACACGATTAACAACTTAACTAACATCTCTTACAAATTAGAATCACAACCCATAGATCTAGGACTCAAGTAATTGCAAATTGACTAAGTAAAAGACAATAACAAGTAAAATTAAGGAAAAAAGACTCACTAATTTTAACATTATTTTCTAATAGTACATAAATATTACAAGAGAATTGTTGCTTTTTATCTCTTTATAGTTACCTGATGTTTGATGTTGATTGATGATAATTAGATTTCCATGATCTTTACCATTAATGGAGGTTTGAATGAAGTTTGAATAAGTTGTCCATGGAAGATTGAATATTTTTGTAAATGCTAAAATAAAAATTTTAAATTTTAAATTTTTGATGAATTGTTTTAATTTATAATTTATATTTTGTAAGTCTTTTTTTCTTTTTTTTTTTAAATTGGGAGGTTATATGACCTTAGCATTGATGGACTGCACAACAGGGAACAATTCTCCCCTTTTAAATTTTACTCGAACCCTGCACTTTAAAATGCCCTTGGAAAAGAGTTACCACTAGACTACTCCCTCACTGGCTTATAAGTCTATTTAAATTTAATTAATCTCGCGAGTAGTATTAAACTTCACCTAAGTTTGAATTAATAATAAATAGATAAGTATGAGCTAGTTAAAAATAAATTTTACTCGATTCGGTTACACTTTTAGTTTGTGTGTGTGTGTATATATATATATATATTATAGATTGATACTTTGAAAATTAAGGACTACAAAGTTGAGTGTTATACTCCAATGTGCTCTAATTCGCCCATTGGACACTATTATTGTTGCGCCACTGCTATCACCGTTGTTGTTGTTATTACCTTTGCCAAACAAAAAGAAAAAAAAAAAACAAAATTTCACTTAATAATAATAAAGTTCAAAATTTTATCGCCAAAAAACAAAAGTCAATTACATAAACAAAAATCAACTAAAAAACCATAAATTTTTATTTATGATACCTAACTTTTAGTGTTTGTCCCACTAAGATATCTCACTTTTAATGAAGGTCTCATTATTCTAATGTGTCAAGTATGCAAATGCTACATCAACATCATGTGCCACCATGTCATAAAATGTACCACATCACATCAACGAAGTGTGACACGTGGCACCATAATAAAATACCATGTGGCGTGCCATGTAATCAACTTTGGCCGAAAATCAGATTCAGACATTTTATTGTTAATAAAAAGAAAGGTTAGAAAGTTTTATATTACGTTTTAATGGTTGAATACTTTAATGCTATGTTTGGATGCAAAAGATTTGAGTATGGATTTGGATTTCAATGAAATCTCTTATTTGGAAACTACATGAATTTGTATTATGAGGATTCCAAACAAATCCACAATGAATTTGACAACTCATTTAATGAGAATTTGAAATGACATGTAACTACATGTTATTTAAAATTTTTGTATTTGAAATTTCAATATTTGAAATCTAAGATTTCAAATCAAATGTTTGCATCCAAACATACTCTAATGGTGTTTGATAGAAAATTTGGATACTATCGGTACAGATAACCTGAAAACTTACAAGGTAGGTTTTATCGATTGTACTTCTTTTTCCTTCTTTTTTTCCTCCAAAAATAAGTACATCTACAACCACATGTTTGAACCAATTTCTAATCATTATTATCAAGTTTGTTATCAAAATGACTAAAGTTCCTTTTCTAGTTTCTTTCTCATCTTTTGCTGAAAAAATCATATGGAGTTGCATCAATTAAAGAAAATAATTTTTTAGTTCAAATTAACTTCAAAAGTAAAATTAGTTATTTATTCATATAAATTTAATGTGTGCCAGAAAAAATTTAAAAAAACCAAAAAAATTAACATGAAATTTCTTACTAATCTTAAAAGCAATTGAAAGATTATTTTTGTCATTAAATACTTATCATAATTACTTCTTTAGTCACAAAAGGTTATATTTTTAAATAATTTAAGAAAGTATAATTTATATAGATATAATTGAAATAATAAATCCTTAACTTTTCTACTAAAGAACATATTTGCCCTTAAAAAACTTTTGGGCGCATTTAAACACAAAAAAATTGAAAAATGAAGTTTTTGTGCAGTGCCTAATGTCTGATCACTTCTTATATTAAACTGTAATTTTTTTAAAGAAGAAAATATCAGTTGGAACCCCAAATTCTATCTCCCTTACACCCTTACCCTTTCCCTCTCACCCACACGCGCTGCCATCTCTGTCGTTAAAAATCACCAACTCTAAGCAAAAGGTAGTCAACCTCAAAATGCCCTGGATCAACTCTCAACGCCACCAATAACGGTCACTTTTACTAATAACGGTCTTCTTACTACTGGTAATAACATAGTCGATGAATTGATCGGTACATACAGGTACAGGATACTTCAACAACCCTTCCTCTCTCCACGACCCTCTTCATTCTCGTTGATGACACCATACCCAATTGCCATCACCATCGATGAGTTTTTTTTTTTTCCCAATAACTAATGGTTAACATTAATGAAATATATTGTGTGAAATATTTTCATTAATGCTGTATTACCTTGAACTTGACGTTTTTTATTGTCAGAAAATTTTCATGGTTCATATATCTTGTATCAATAATTTCTACCATAGTCACCATCGTACTCTCATCCCTCCAAGTACTATGATTTGGTACTCGAGTACCAAAACGCTGTACTTTTGAGTTATGAATCTCTTTGGTGCTCGATCTAGTTCTCTAAAAACAGAGAACTAATTTTTTTTTATGGAATAAAATATTAATAAGCAATAATTATTTGAATATAATTGTTCATTTATCTATAGATATTAAAGGCTGTAAAAAATAAGGCAATGAAAAAGAGAGTCCTTCTATAATACAAACATTTGTATCTATACAAATGGATTTTGAACCGTTAGATTACTACTAATTTAATTATACCCATTGATACATTTTATAGGTATTGGTACTCAAAAATAATCAATAGTTGTGATTAAATAAAAATAAATCCAATGGTTCAAATTCTATTTGTATAGATACAAACGTTTGTATCATAGCAAGAGCCTGAAAAAGAATAAGTCCTTTCCCATTCTTAACTAATAACAATTACTCAAATATCAAGTTGAAGCCGAAGTTGAAGTTTCAAAGGTCAAAGAAAAAGATGACAGCAGCAGTAAACCATCAAATGCAAGAGAGAACAAAAAGCCAAGGAAGAAAAAATTAAAGAACTTAAGTTGTGTCTAATTGACTTGATATTTTGTTTTGCTCTATATTTAAAATTACTAATTTATGAACTTTTTATGGTTTTCCAATTATGTTTTGTACCGCTAATATGCATGAACATTATCAAAGTTTAATATTAAATTATAAACTATGTTCGATCGTTACATATATTGGTCTAATCTTTTTTTAGCTTTTGTTGTAATTATTCTAAATTAAAAAAAGTCATTATTATTTACTAAACGATCCAAAAATATATATTTGACGTACTACGTACCAAAAAAGCAAACCAGCTAAGTTTACCCCCAGAATATTGTATATATTGACATTGGAGTTCAAAGTA
>CATIWK010225670.1:0-18207 GCA_949634005.1 Mallotus japonicus
TTAGGATTAATAGTAAGAGAAAACTTACTTAAGGTGATGAAGAAACTCATACCAAAATAAGGAAATAGAAGAGAAGATTGTAGCGTTGAGAATTTGTAACGTTATATTTGATAGGTTTTTTTTTTTGTTAAGCGTTGATGGGAAGTTATTTTTGTGTTTTTTTTAATACATGCATGTTCATTTGCGTCATGATTTTATAATAATTATTTTTTTGAATATTTTTTATTTTGTGTTTTTTCCTCAATTGTATGTAGAAAGCTAGAAGTTTTCTCTTTGTTGGTTAAATTTCAAAATAAGATGACTAATTACCCATGCATGTTTATTTGCAGCTTGCTTTTATAATTGTCATTTTTTTAATATTATTGTTTAGCATTTTTACTCTCTTTGGATTTTTTTTTTTCATTTGCAGGTTGTCTACCGTAGGAGCATCTTGATGTACATTATGAAGCTATTGCTATTGCATGTTTGAATTTTTTCTATCTTATGTTTTTAAGAGATTTAACTTTTTCTTTCAACATGCATGTGTTATTACCTTGCGAGCTTTATATGCTGCGTTTATATTTAAATGTTGCCATTTTCTACGACGTGCTTTGCATTTCAATCTCAATAAATTTGTGTATATAAACTGTTCTTTTTCCCTTTTTCCTTTAGATGTATGGTAATAAAAGACAATTCGTGATTTAACTTTTAGCATTTACTTGGCTAGAAGTAGCTGGCAAATTCCATCATTAATAAAATTTTTTTTTGTGCAGATTTGTCGACCGGGATGGCAAGGAAGACTAATATTATTTTAATTTTTTTTCAATTTGCCTTGCCGCTTCAAGATTGTCTTGAAGTCTAAATTTAAAATTATGAACATTTATGTTTACTAATTGACATTTTATTTATATAAATGTAGGTCTGAAGTTTGAATGTTGAATATTTTATAACGATTTATATCCACTTATTAACATGTTGCCCGCGGCGAAGCGCGGGTTATCTTTCTAGTTCTTTAATAAGATGAAAAGTTTTATGAAATTGATAAAAAAATTTATATTGGCCGAATACACCCTTTCACCCCTAAACTTTCTCACTTTGGTCTATATCACTCTCCAACTTTCATTTTAGCCTATGATATATATCAACTCATTTTTTAGCCTTTTTAACTTCTAAAATTATTAATTTTTTTTTATTACATTCATAAATTTGCATGGGGCACACAAGTGCGATTTTCAAGCATTTTGAGTAGGTAGAGTTATAAAATTTTGCTAACATGCGTATCTTATGTATTCTAATGAAAGAAAAATATATGAAAAAAGGATTTAAATGTAATTTTAAATTGACAAAATCTACAATCAGGTCCCTCTCTTCTTTATCATTCATGTTATTTTCATTTTCCACCACTTTCATTAATCACCAAAATCACCCTTGTTCTTAACCAGGCCGATATCATTATTACACATGGAAACCACAAAAATTTACAAAATAGCAATAATTTAGAAAAAAAATAATTAAACATCATCAAAATTAGCCCAAAAATCTTTTAAAAATGAATAATTCTTCTCTAACATTACATCAAACAATTGGAGAACATAACTTCAACCATTTCAATTTCCTTTAATATTTTATAGTAGCCACCATATAGTCTTAGTCCTCTCACAAACCAATTCCACCATAGTTAGCTTCACCTATATGGCTAATGTGTTATAAAGTGTAGCCAATTCATTAGGATCATTCTTTGAGTAAATTATGAACTAACAATTCTAAGTGCATTAACTAAAACCTTAACAAGTTCATCAAAAATAACATCATCAAAGACATCTTCATCAATTACAAGTTCATAAAAAATAACATCATTAAAGACATCTTCATAACTTAAATCTTGAAGTAATTGTATGAGATCAATTGCTATATCAATATTATTACGTGAAAGTAATCCAAAACCCAATAAAATTATGTTAAGATTTATTGTTGCATAAAGTTCGTATTTTCTAAGAAGGATTTGAGCTTCTCGATTTCTTGATGGAGTGAGAGTTCTTAGTCAGTGAACCTGTTTGGTTGGTATAGATATTTGAGTCATGCCTAGGTTCTCTTGGTAGCAATGTTTCAAATGAGAGAACTAGTTCTTTTAACATGCTAATGTCAAATATTTTCATTGTGCTCTCTTTTTGGAATTTTTTTTATTGCTTTGAAAAGGGAGAGGTCAAAACTATTGTTATGGCTATTGGCAAAAGAGAGCGGCAGTGGAGGAGAAGATGTTGAATGGTGAGTGGATATAATGAAGAAAAAATAAAATAAAAAAATAATTAGGTTATAATAACTTGAATTGGGAACTTCTTCAAATCGTATACACACTTCCATGAAATTGTAAGATCAGAGGATGGGGATGTCCCCACAAACACTTTGATGTTTAAGTTAGTGAAGGTTAAGAGAATAGCAAAGAGAATGTTTATGAGAACGTGTATGTATGAGATAAATGATATACAAGACATAAGGAGTATATATATAGGGATAAATAATGCATAAATCTAACATGATTATGACTCCTTATTGATAGGAGTCCTTGTATAATCTAAATATCCCTTTCTTTTAGGGATTAATATCCTTATCCGAGTAGAGTACTAATGTGGGGTATCAAGTTGTATGTCCAATTAGAAATTTTTCCAATGTTGTCAAGCGTTTAGAATACACACACTTATTTTTATCGATTCGAGAGTGAAAGAGACTTAAAATAAAAGTTAAAATATATCATTTTGTTGAAATGAAAGTTAAAGAGTGATATAGATCAAAGTGGAAAAGTTCAGAGGTGAAAGTGTACATTCGGCCAATTTATATTTTTTCGTTAAAAACATGTTAAACACTAAACCTTGAAAATTCTCCATAAGTGCATTATTTTAACTTTAACCCTCCCAAAAATTAAGGTATCATCAACAAACAACACATGTATTATCGTAGGACACCTTCTATTAATTTTAATCTATGAGATTACATTTTGTTGCATAGCTTTATCCAAATAGAAAGACAAAGCATTAATAACTAAAATAAAGAGATAAGAGGATAAGGGATCCCCCTACCTCAAAGCTCTTGATGGCTTAAAACTTGGGATGGCTAATCATTCACAATGATAGATAAGGTGACTATAGATAAGCATTAGACAATAGCCTCCGAACCCCATCTTATATAATAAAATCTTCAAAAAATGTTTGGTTCCACTCCTTAAACATAAACACGAATTCAAAAAACTACTTAACTGCCTTACAAACATCTGATCCTACTATGCTCCAATATTTTTGGCAAAACAAACTAGAGAAACCATCTGGGCTAGGGGCCTTTAAAGCCCCTAGCTAAAACACAACATTCCTAATTTCTGAATTAGAAATAACAACAATTAATATGGCATTGTTTGCCTCAGATTTGACTTCAGGGATGTTGCTTAAGACTTCCTCCACATTTAAGATTTGAGTCACAGTAAAAAGACCTTTTATAGAAATTGTGTATATAACAAGCTATTCTATCCTCCTCCTCCAACCATTGCCCGTGGTTATCTTTAATACGAATAATTTAATTTTTAGCTCTGCTAGAGATAGTAGAGGCATGAAAGAACTTGGTATTTTTATCCCTAGCAGTCAACCAGGCTACTCTAGAGCTTTGCATCCAGTAAAGCTCTTCATCATTATTCATTTGCTCTAATTTCAACAAAAGCTTTTTAGACTGAGTGATAGTAACCTCATCCATGACCTTAAAATTAACTCTATCTAACAGGGACATAATTTTCTGAATTTGACTTTGATTATTTCCTATATTAGATTTATGCCACTGTAAAAGACATTTTGAACAAAATTTTATTTTGTTTACAACTCTATACATATATAAGCCACTACATTCCTTACTCCACTAATCTCTCACCACCTACCAATTATTAGAATATTGCACCTATTTTGCCTAAAATCTAAATATTTTCTTTTTGAAAATGGGTTTATCATTCAAATACAAGACAATATGCTTATAGTCAGAGGTGATAAGCTTCTTATGCAATAGCTAAGCTCTATAGAATTGCACACGCAAATCAAAGCTTGTCTAAGCTATGTCAAGCCTTTGCCTAATATTGGATTCCCTAAGCTGTTTATTAAACTAGGTAAATCTAGGACTTTTAAACTCTACCTCCATAATATTATTTCATCCAACATCCAACAAATCCTTGAAATAACTAGACTAGGACCATGATAAATGTTGCCCCCCAAACTTATCCTCAGCACATAATATAATATTAAAGTCCCCAATGTATAGCCGAGGCATGCCATTTTAAGGTTTTAAATTTATCATATTAGACTAGAACTCTAGTCTATGATTGCAACAATAAGGTCTATAGATAAAGGTAACAGTAAAAGCATACCCATAATCATTCACAATCAAATAATGAATATAATAAGGGCTTAAGTTAATGATAGTTACCTTAATAGTGCTACACCACTAAAGAGCCAAGCCTCTTGATAATACTTAAGGGTTTACATAGAAATTATTGGAAAAATACATTATATACTTATGAGTCTCCAAAAAATCTTCATGCTTCTTTGTCTTCATTAAAAATATAAAATTAGGGTGATATTTGAGCTATAGCTCTCTAAGAAATTGAACTATCAAAGAATGCCCCCAACCCCTAATAGTTTCAAACTAGGATCATCATGGCTCCTATGTCACTTTAGGCAAGCCACCAACGCCTTGAATCTCAGTACCCATCATGTCTTCTTCTATAGATAGACCCTGTGAGCCTTAAACTTTATCAAAATAGTTTTGAGAACATTCAATAACATTATTTCTAGAGAAGTGGGCTCTAGCTATTCTCTTTACTTTAATTTTCTTCCTCTTACTCTTGCTTGACCCCTGTCCATCCAGACCCAATTGCTGAGGAGTGTGCACTACCACATTAGCTTACCTTTGATCCACTACATCATCTTTAACCACCACCAGAGATGAATGAATTCTTGAAACCCTCTAATTAAGCTGAACAATATTGCTTTATATATCCTTTTTAGTAACATGGCAAGCCAGTATGACTAAGGCATTAAAGGGATTAATTTCAACTTTAGAGCTTTTGTGCTTCTTAACTTGTTCCAAGTCTCTTTGATCTTTAGTTTCCAATAATAGTTTTCCTTTTTGCCAATTAATTAAAAAATGTTCATATTTGTCCAAGTTTAACCCAGTGAAAGGATCTGTGTTTGTAACCAAAGTTTTTGGGCTATTATTTAATGGGACCTCAAATATACCTCAACTATAGCCTTTCCTTTGTTCTCTAATCCATGTCTAAGCTCAATAGAACCACTTTCTGAACTACCTTCCTTTAAAGCCGGCCCACTAGTAATACTACTTGGGTTACCAAAAGACACTTCACCTCAATTCTCACTATTGTACTAAGATGGAGCCTGTTTACATGTAATTAATGCATTGGAAGAGCTGTCATCATGATTAATAGTGATTGTAGCCGTCAAATCCTAAATATTTTCTCCCATTGCAGTTCTTTTACCTGAATCAATACATTTTATGATTGTCAATGAAGGAACTGAAGGCTTTAGCTGACGTGGTATAATCTCAACCCCTAAAATTTTACACTCCTTGTTGTACTGTTCATCTTTCTCCATTAGTGAAACCCTAAGACCTCCATGAACAACATTCTTACCCTTTTGCAACTGTACTTTATCCCATCCAAAGCTAGAAGGTCTGTTAGCTGGTCTAGCCAAAAAGGTTCTTAAAGCAATAGGTGAGAGACATCTCATCCATGGCCCTAGGGGTGAGCATCGGCTTGGTTCGATTTTTAATTTTTTCCAAAAATTGAAACTGAACCGAAACCGAGCTGGGTATTCGGGTGTCGGTTCGGTAATTCGGTTAACCGATTAATATAAATAAATTCAAAGAAACAAAAAAAGCAAAGGTTTATAAGTGGCATAATGGTTATGGGAGCGTCTTTTCTCCTCTAATACCTGGGTTCGAATCCCAGAGAAAGCAATTTTAGCTTTCTTTGTGTTTTCCTAAGTCTTTTTATTAAGAAAAAAATTGTACAGGTTGTGGGATTCGAACCCACAACCTTATGGAAAGTATATAAACATCTCACCACTTGGCCACTTGTGTTTTATTGACATATTTTAGTTCTAAAATACCTATATTATTAACAAAGTTCGGTATTTCGGTCGGTTCGATTAACCGACCGAAAGCAATTCTTCAAAAATGAGAACCGAACCGCCTCGGTTCGGGTCGGAAATGCTCACCCCTAGTGGCGACTCCACTGGGGATAGAGAAACTGATTCCAGTGTTTTGTAAATTATCATCCTTGGTTATTAAAATATTTCCTTTACATATTACTGCATTCACTACACAAGATCACACAATGTGCACATCAGTCCTTAAATAAACAGGTAATAGTCCATACTTTGCTACCTGTGTTTCACTCAAACCTGGTGGTGGAGTATCGCCTATTACCACTCACAGCACGTACCTATCCACGTCGCACGAACCTTTGAGTGGGGAGATGTAATGGAGGTATATAGTGGTGGGAGACATAGCTTATTAACCTTGACTCAGCTCATGTAATTGACTTAGCAATTTCCACTAAGATTTTCCAAATGCATGTGTACTATGTCATATAGCAAATCTTGCAATAAAGCCCAAGCCCATTCACAAATGGACTATGTCGGAATTGGGCCTTTCAGGCCCCCAAGCCCATTCAAATGGACTTTGGCTTTATTTGAAGGATTTGTTACTTGTTTGCATCATTCCTGAAAGTTTTTTTGTATACGACGGTTTTGTTATTCCCCGTTGATAATCAAAACCCAGCCAACAATCCTAGGAAAAGGAACTCACCATTGAATACATGTGTGGAAGAAATAAGGGTGGAGATTTCGTTTTGAAAAGCTTTATCTTGTGTTATGTGCTAAATGTAAATAGAATATTTATTTTATTCTTTCAAAAGTCTGCATATCATGCATACACATCATGCATGTTTCTAACCGACAATGACTACAGACATAGATCTAAATCAATCATCCACGTGGACTTGCTCCAACACCGGTCGTCTAGTCAGAATGTTGAAAGATACAGCGACATCGAGTTTTGATCCAGAGCAGTTTAAGGCAGAAATGGCTGAACAGACTAGAACAATCACACGAGAAATGGTGGCAGAAATGAATTCAGCTAGACAAGAGCCACCTGCACCTCCACCACAGCCTTTCGATCTGGATGCTGAGAATCTGGGAAGGCAGGAAATAAAAGATGACCAAGAGACTTTGTTAGCAGCTCCTATAATAAGATCGGATGTGAATACAAGTGCAGTAGAGAATCCAAAAAAACCAGACTAGGCTAAGGACCTCGTTAAGTCTGTGGCCCAAATGCAATTAAGAAGGAGAAAGGAATAGATGCTCCAATGAACTACTCTGATCTAATTCTAGGAGAAGATGACAATCCACTGCCTCGGAAATTCAGATTTCTTGACATGAAGAAGTTCACTGGGGTGGAAGATCCTCATTTGCATTTTAAGTAGTATGCTACTCACATGAGGACAACCAGTCTGAATAAGGTGCAGATAGTCCAACAATTTCCCTTGTCTCTTGAGGGAGCACCCATCAGGTGGTACTATTCTTTGGAATCCAGAATCCAAGCTGATTGGGAAGAATTGTGTGCGGCATTTGTTAAGCAGTACAGTCTTAACATTCAGATGAAGGCGTCATTAAGGGATTTACAGAATATCAAGTAGAGATTCAATGAGCCATTTGCTAACTTCTTGATTAGATAGAGAGCCAAGCTTGCACAGATAAAGCATTGACCTTCAGAGAATGACCAACTTATGATAGCAATGGAAGGGTGTGTGCTCCCGCTTTCCAAGAAGCTGAAAGATTTGAGAATCTGAAATTTTGAAGAACTATACAGGTTCGGGGTGCAAAAGGAATCAGATCTAGCACAGGAAAGAAAGTCCTTCAGTGGAAGATCCTCAGGTAAAGAAGGAATCGGATCCAGTAGTGGAGGCAGATCAAGTAGCAATATTCAAATCAGTGCGGTTCAACAACTTAGAAGGTTTTCGGTTTTCCAATCTAGGGAGACCTCTCTCCAAGGTTCTGGAAAAACTGATTGAGAATAACCTACTCCGACCTCTACCCCAGAGACCTCTATTTCCAAACTCCAACCCTAAACTTTATTATAAATATCACCAAAATATAGGTTATGATACCGATAATTGCACCCGCTTAAAGCATGAAATCTAAGACCTGATAGATGCAGGCAAAATCATTGACCCTAAAAACAAAAAGCCAAACACAAGAAACAACCCATTACCCAACTATCGAAGCATGCCACTACCAAATCAATCCATCCTTGCCATAAACATTGGCTTGACTAAGGAACAGGTCCTAAACTCCTTTGTTGAGGCCCCACCTGTACCATTAAAACCAGAACCAAAATGCTTGAACCTGGGAGAACCTGAGGATGTCAGTGTGAATGTCTTGGATATCTGGAGCTCCTTTGATAAAGAAGGGGAAGCAATTGATTTATGGAAAAATGAGGAAGGGAAGAAGGTCCAATCAGTTGGGAAGCTTAAGAAGAAGAATTGAAAGAGTCAGAAGAAGCGGAGGAGATTGATGAAGCCAAGAGAGTAGGAAAGACTCTCTTTAGCGTTTGGGAGATGCTAATGCACTCCAAAGCCCATCGGGAGGCACTAGTAATGGCTCTGGACCATAAGATTATCCCCTTAACTCATACCCCTGAACAATTAGTTGAATCGTTGAATGAAAGCCCCCAAGGAACTATGATGTTCACAGATGATGACTTGCCACTGGAAGGGAGAGATCACCTTAAACCCCTGTTCATTATAACCGAAGTCAAAGGGAAGCTGACATGCTGTGTAATGATAGACAACGGTTCTGCCATCAATGTTTGCCCTTTGAAAATATTGCCTAAGTTAGGACTTACAGTAGATGACTTGAAGTCATCGGATATGATCATCAAGGCATATGACGATACCAAGAGGCCTGTTAAAGGAACTTTCAGGGCATTAGTCAAGACAGGACCTATGGAGACAGGGCATTAGTCAAGACAGGACCTATAGAGGTTTGGGTTAACCTTCATATAATTGATATTCCTGTGACTTTTGCTATCCTTTTGGGAAGACCATGGTTTCATCCGTTGGGAGGTGTGCCATCTATCGTCCATCAGAAGATCAAATTCCCACATAAGGGAAAGGTGGTCACAATCTCAGCTGAGACCAAGGTCGTCGTTGCTGCATTAAAAATGGCTCCTCAAGAGATCCCATTGAGTCTGAGTTTCGAAGTTTGTGTGATATATGAAGATGAGCTCAGCGCTAAAATCATGAGAATGATGAAGAATTAGAACTTCGTGCTCGGAATGGGATTAGGAAAGGATCAACAAGGCCCACCTGGGTTTGTTGAGACCAAACCAGTGTTTTTGAAGCACGGGATAGGATATCCCGAGAAAGATAAGCCAGCGGAGGGGAGCAAGGCTGGAGCTAAATCTGAGACGAAGAAGGGGAAGAATAAACCCAAAGCTGAGCTGGTGGTCAAGCCATTGTGGGAGACGTTTGTGAAGGAGGGCACCTATGATCCATATCGTGGAGCTCCAGAACCACTGATGATCGCTGATAAGTTGATTCCTGGTTTTGAAATCTTTGCCAAAGAATTGTATAGAACCAGTGAAGCTGTTGGGAAAGAGCCAATAGTGGAGGAGCTAGTTTCATTCCCTGAGCTGGAGGAGGGCATCTCTGCGACGGAGTTGAAAGCCACTGCTGATCAAATGGAAGAGCTTAATTTCGAGTCTTTTGTTTTCGACTCCATTGTAGATATTTTCTAAGATGATTTTGATATCTCTCTAGCTAACCTGTTTAACAATGATGATCCTTTCTTCTCTAAAATAAATGCAATAGAGTCCGAGTTTGCTTATTTGTGTGATGTTTTGCCTAATGGTTACACTGTGTGTGATGATCATTTCATGCATATGTCTGATATTAATTCAGTGCAAACTGAATCATTTAATTTAGGCACATGTGATAATCCAAAGAATATACTTCTTGCTTCTGACTTAACTCCTGATAAGAGAGAGAAAATAAAAGAAGTAATTAAAAAAAGACAGAAAGTATTTGCTTGGGGTTATGAGGATATACCTGGGATTAATAGAGAGATTGCAGAGCATACAATCCCTACATATCCTCATATCGCACCAATTAAACAGAAAAAAAGACGATTGAGACCAGAATAGACTCTTTTGATCAAAGAAGAGGTGGAAAAGCAGCTGAAGGTGAAGTTCTTGGAGGTGGTCGACAACACCCAGTGGTTGGCAAACATCGTGCCAGTTCCAAAGAAGGATGGTGGTAGATTACAGGGATTTGAATAAAGCTTGTCCTAAAGATGATTTTCCCTTGCCATATATCGATACTCTGGTTGATAGTGCGGCTTCCAGCGCCATGTATTCCTTTATGGATGGCTTCTCGGGGTATAACCAGATCATAATGGCAGTGATTAACAAGCTGAAAACTTTATTCACCACTGAATGGGGTGTTTACTATTACTCAGTCATGCCATTTGGATTGAAGAACGTAGGAGTTACCTATCAGAGGATGGCTACCACTCTGTTGTATGACATGGTCCACAAAGAGATAGAAGTGTATGTGGACGACATGATGGTGAAGTCTTGAACGCGAGAAGGACACTTTGAGGCTCTCGATAAGTTCCTAGCTAGAGCTAAAAAGTACAACCTCAGGTTAAACCCGAAGAAGTGTGTTTTTGGGGTGACTTCCGAAAAATTTTGGGACACATCGTCAGTCAAAAGGGAATAGAGGTGGATCCCGATAAAGTCAAAGCTATCAGAGAAATGCATGCACTGAAGACTGAGAGAGAAGTCAGAGGGTTCATCGGGCGATTACAGTATATCGGTAGGTTCATCGCCAAGCTGACTAAGATCTGTGAGCCGATCTTCAAGCTTCTGAAGAAGAATCAGCCGATCACTGGGATGAAAAGTGTCAGCAAGGATTTGAAACTATCAAGAATTATTTGATGAATCCTCCAGTCCTACAAGCGCCAAGGCTGGGTAAACTATTGATCCTCTATCTAGCAATCGAGAAAGAGGTAATGGGTGCGATGTTGGCCCAGGAAGACAATGGAAAGGTAGAGCACGCGGTTTATTACTTGAGCAAAAAACTTCTTCCCTACGAGTCCAACTATAGTCTCATAGAGAAGATATGTTTGGCTGTGATTTGGGCTACAAAGAAGCTTCAATACTATTTCCAGTCTTACAGGATTCAAGCGGTTTCTAAGCACGATCCTTTAAGATATCTCTAGCAAACTCCATCCCTCACAGGAAAATTAGCCCGATGGCTAGTTTTGCTCACTGAATTTGACATTGATTATGTAGCAAAGAAGATAGTCAAAGGAAGAGCAGTGGTAGACTTCTTGGCTCAAAATCCAGTTGATGATGAATAAGAATGGGAATTGGAGTTTCCAGATGAGCATCTGGGGGCAATAGAAATCTAGACATGGACAATGTACTTTGATGGAGCTGTCAACAGCAAAGGAGCTGGTATCGGCGTAATTTTGATCTCACCAGAAAGAGAAATGATCCTGATGGCGAAAAGATTAGAATTTGAAGCTACCAATAATCAAGCCGAGTACGAAGCTTGCATCTATGGTCTGGAAGCACTCAGAAGCGTGGGGGCAGAAGAGATTACGGTATATAGAGATTCTATGCTGGTAGTGAAATAGATCTCCAATCAGTGGGAGGTGAGAGAAGATAAACTCAAAATGTATTGGGATTATTCAACTACTATCCTTTTATCTTTCACTCAGAGCAAATTTATGCATTTGCCACGAGAGGAGGATCAGATGGTGGATGCTTTAGCTACTCTAGCTTCGACGTGGGAATGAGGGGAGCAGACTGCCGTCAAACCTCTTATTCTTGTTAAGTCCAGAATCCCTTGTTATAAAGAGATAAGGGTGATGCCAATTGACTCCATAGAGAAACCGTGGTTCTACAATTTACAGCAATACTTAGAGACCGGGCAGTTTCCCGAAGACGCTGATAGGAAAGAAATGATGTCTCTCAGGATGTTATCTCAACAATTTATCAGCTATAATGGAATGTTGTATAAGAAGGCACAAACCAGAGTACATTTGAGGTATATTGACAAGGAGGAAGCCCAAAAGCTTATGGAAGCGATCCATGAAGGAGTATGTGATCTGCATATAAATGGGACAGTTTTAGCCAAGAAGATAGCACGTCAAGGCTACTTCTGGTTAACAATGGAAACGGATTACGTAAAATTCATGAGGAAGTGTTATAACTGTCAAGCATATGGTGATGTCAGTCATCTACCGTCCATGAAACTTCAGGGATTGACCTCTCCATGGCCATTTACAGCATAGGGAATTGACATTATCGGGGAAGTAAGGCCGAAAGCATCTAACGGTCATCGATATATTGTGGTAGCAATCAACTATTTCTCTAAATGGGTTGAAGCAGAGTCGTATGTTACTGTGGGATCAAAGCAAATGGCAAGGTTCATTGAAAAGAATATAATCTGCTGGTATGGGTTGCCACATCATATTGTTAGTGATAACGGTGTTCAATTTAGGGCTGAGACTGCAACTTTGCTGAAAGAATACAAGATTGAGCATCACAGGTCATCCCCATATCGACCTCAAGCTAATGGAGCTGTAGAAGCAGCGAACAAGAATGTGAAGAGGATTTTGGCTAAAACGCTAGAAAATTACAAAGATTGTTCCTATTACCTGTAGTTCGCTTTGTGGGGATATAGGACCACTGCTAGGACTTCAACGGGAGTTACTCTTTATTCTTTGGTTTATGGATATGAAGCGGTACTGCCAGTAGAAGTCGAAATCCAGTCGTTGAGAGTCCTCCTAGAGCCAAAAATCCCCGAGTATCAATAGGTGGAGAGTCGGATAGCACAGTTGATCTTGTTAGAAGAAAAGAGACTGAAAGCTATGTATCACTCCTAGTTGTACCAGAAACGAATAGCTCGAGCTTACAACAAGAAGATTAAGCCTGGGAAAGTTAAAGCGGGTGGTTTGGTTTTGAAGCTGACTAAGCCGTTAATGACTGATCCGAGAGGGAAATTCAAGCCAAACTGGAAAGGGCCGTATCTGGTGAAGAAACTATTCTCCAAGGGTGCTGCTATCATTTCTGATCTGGAAGGAAATGAATTCAAAGAGCCCATCAATCTTAACAAATTGAAGAAGTACTTTCTGTAAAGTCTCGCTAGGGAGAAAACCTCAAAAAAGAGGCTACCTAGGCAAAAGTTAGAGACGAAAAAATTAAAAAAAATTAATTAAAAGTCCTGCTGGATTGAAAACCTCGGAAGAGGTGGTCCAGGCAAAAATTAAGGACATATAAAAGGAGAGAGAGAGTGAAAAATAGTTAGTTGGAAAACTTGCAAGGGCAAGTCAACTAACGACAAGAGATATGTAAGAAGCAAAATGTATTCTCGCTTTGTGCTTAATTTAAGTGGAATGGATTGCCTTTGTTATTTTCAAACATTGCATTAAATGCTTTATTACACACTACTTAACTAAAAAGGAAATTCCTTCAACAAAAAGCAGATAAAGACTAAATTAAATAAACTAATCTTACCTTCTCTTCTTTCGAACACCCTGAGCACTAGATGCTTGCAATGATCTTGTTCTTCTGCTGATAATGAAATCATCTTTCTCTGTTTGTTGCATCTGAACCCACAATTTGTACTGATTGTCAGTGGACGGATCTTCATTATAGTTAATGTTCCTCTGAATGATCCTCCGAGGCCAAGTCGCTATCAGATTATCCAAAAAATTATGAGTGAGTGGCCCTATCTCAAACTCATGTATGAGCTCTGGGATTAATTGCTTCTATCCGTACTGCCTGCGAAGCCTTGCAGGATTATAGAAGGTAGCAAAATGCAGACCAGCCACTGGAACGCAGTAAGTATAAGACCGAACAGTCATATGCTGCAGTCTCCACCACGGGCACATTCATTGAATCAAGGTGGCTAGCCAGCTCCGAATGTCTTCTGGGATAGGATGAAGTTGTCGGGTGCGACAGTGCTTAGCCTTATAACGTGCAATATCTCTAGGAGGTTCCAGTAATCTCAGCTTCTCATGAAACCATGCCTATGCAAATTATAATTGCAGACGACAAAAAATGAACAAAATGGGAGAATGAGGAATAAATAAGGGAAAAATGGAAGAGAACTAACCTCCAGCAATAAGGGACTTCTAGAGAATCGTCTTATTTCTGCAAAGTTGTCTAGCCCGACAATTGTTTCGGCTAAGATAAGGGGAAAGGGGTTTAGACCCGCTTCTACTTAGTCAAGAATGTGAAGAATCTTTGGATCGCAATTGCCTGAAGGAGATACAAGTAGGAAGGCATAAAGCCATCATTCGGGACCAATGCACTCCCTTGTTGTCTGCGGTCGTTACCACCTCCAGAAAAGTGTTGATCAGAATCTTAAAATTGAAAATGTGACAGAGAGAGAACTGGGGAGCAAGATTAAACATCCTGGCCATCTGAAGTTGAATAGAATGAACATCCGGGATTCCGAGAGGAGGGATCGTAATCTGACTGATAGAATCTAGTTGACAGCCCAGAATAGCTTCGAACTCCTTATACAGGGGGCACAGTTCGACTGTGTTGAACCTGAAGACGTGTTTCTGAGGATCCCAAAACTGAGCAAGAACGTGCAAGAATGGGAAATTGATCTTCCTTGCATGTATGGATCGAAAGATGGATAGATGGAATAGCTCTAATTTGGCCCAAGATTCACCATCCAAGCTTTTCAATACTGCTTGTAATTGCTTTAGGTTTCTTTCAGTCATGGTTGGGAGTTTGGAATGTTGTTTAGACAGAGAAATGAAGAGAGAATTGCGAAAATGAAGCTAGGGATTTGGCAAAACAAAATTGGGGGTTTTATAGCTGCAGGCTGCTACTGAAGAGGTGATCGCCTCAACGATCAGGCGGTGCCTCTTCATAAAGAGGTGACGCCTCTCCAGCAGCTGGGGCATGCCTATTTTGTATTTGTTGAGGAAAATTTTGTATACGTGTGCGAGATCCACCAGCAAGACAGAGACTCTTATAAATAAAATGCCCAATTTGATTCCAAAATAGACAGAGAATGTTATTTCATCATCCAGTGCAAAATCAGATATAAAACCAAAATGAAAGCAAATAATTTGTCCAAGCAAATAATAACAGTTCGAAAGGTAAGAGCAACCCTAATCTAAAGAAATCTGAGATGAAAATCTACTCGTCATCCCCAGACTCTTCATCCTGCTCCTCACCAACGGGATCATCAACATGATCACCCCCAGCATCATCACCATTGTCTCCAAAAGGCTCACTAGTGGACTCCTCCTCACTAGCATGCTCCTCCTCCTCTCCGCTATACCCCGCGTCCCCCTCCTCATCACTGGCCTCGTCCTCCTCATCATCATCCACATGAATAGCAGCCAGCTGGTGCTCAAGAGCGGTGACTATAGCCCTAGTAGCATCAAGCTCCTTCTGTTAAAATAATACAAAAGGTAAGAAATCATGAAAGCATGCATACATATAGATGTGAGTGATGAGATTTACCTTCCACATCTGAGTCGTGGACATCATGAAATCCCGTTGAGCCTCAATGACTCTGTATATGTACTCTCCCTACTGTCAAGGCATCTACAATATTAAAATGCTAAAATTAATCCTGTGATAAATCAAATCAAAGAATATTTTTAAGAGCAGAAGACTCACATATGTAGAAGTCTCAAGGAAGAACGTAAGCTCTATGCTCCTGCCCAGTGTGAGGAACTGGCGAGATACCTCTCTAGAGGACATCCAATATCGGATCATCAAATCCGGAGGGGCAGTAAGCTCACCTGCTATCATCTGAGAGTCAAAGGTGGAAGCTCCTCCAACAGCAGGTGGTGCACGGGTCGAGGGGCCCTCGTCAGAATACATAACCCGAGCCCGCTGGGATGGCCTCTCCTGCGTGGTAGGTCTAGTCCGAGCAGCTGGTGCTCTAGCTGGGACCTGAAGAACAAAGATCAAGTCAAATGAATATTTTTTAAAAGAAATTCAAGTTCAAATGTTTAATGGAATTATTACTTACCTAGGAGGTAGAACCAAGTATAGGTACTCTCTGCAAAAGATGGGTCCGTGCGAAGTCCATATAGCGAGACTTCCTCCTCTCGCAATGCTCATCAGCATTGTACCCCTCAAAGGCCTAGTCCAGCTCATCCCCCTCCAATGAGTACGCCTAGAAAATATGACGAGGAGGAGCAAGAGGTGGTCGTCTCACTCGAGCACCTTCACACCAGGCTCGTACTCTCTCACCAAGGAACCAAACTCTACAGCCAGGACCTCGGAGTAACACCCTTTTCATAGACAATGGTCTCGAGCACACCATGACTGGAGACCATCCAGCCTCAGGACCCCACAAGTCCAGACAGATCTGAAAGGAAAATAAACAAGTGGATTAAGTCAATAAACAATTTACTAATTGTAGTTTATACTTGCAGGTACATACCCCATCAGATGTCAGGGAGTTCAGGCGCTCCCGGTGAACATGTACTTGAGCCAAAGACTTTCTCCAAGCCAGGCTAGGACCCCACCTCGACATAGCTGGAAAGGGCCTATCATAAATATGGGATATCCCAATAACCAGTTCCAACTCCAAGGCCCAGTCCTGCAAATGAAATAAGCTATGTTGACAAACTGCAGAGATAATACATAAACTAAACTCGATAAACAAAAAGAAAACGGAGAAAGGTACCAGAATAGCATGCCAAAAGCCGCAGAATCTCTTGGCTCTCCGTACAGTCTCATCCATGCTCCGATACAGATAGGCCAGAGCGCAGCTACCCCAATCGTAGGTGGCTACCAGATCAAGGTCTCTCAAAGGCGGCAAGAAGAATAGATTGATAGAACTCGCAGTATCCACAAAAAGAGTCATCCCAAAGAGATAGATCAAGAAAGCCCTCACTACCTAATCAATCTGACGACCGGAGGTGGCAGCCGCTACTCTCGCCGGTGTGCAGTAGCTCTTGATGGAGTCGATCTTGATGGTGTGAGTCCCCTTCATATCTGGGATCATACCCAACAGACGCTCGATATAAGCGAAGCGGTCTGGAGTCAAATAATGCAAACTCGCATCAAGGGGAACAGGATCCCCAGCACAGGTGATCCCTGTAACGACAATAAATGAGACCGGGTCTAGTGTGAACTCGCCAAAGGGGAGCTAAAAGGTGTGAGTGGTGTCCGACCACCTCTCCATCAAGGCATGTAGAGGCTCATAGTCCGTCTGCCCCTGAGAGCTCGATAGAGTGAGGATGAAGTCAGAGAAGCCAGTGTCGAATATACGAGTCTTGATAGCAGGAGGGAAGCTATCATACCAAATACGGGCACCGCCGAAGTTACTAGCGCCCTTGAGTGTGTGGGCATCGAGCTGTCAGAGAAAACAGAGAGATGAATATTTAAAATTTGCATATAAGAAACCAGAAATCGTAGATTACTGGTGAAGAGGCGACCGCCTCTATGTGAAGAGGCGATCGCCTCACCGCAGAGACTGTCCAAATTTTAAATGCAAGAAAAGCCTAAGGTCTTCTTTAGAAATGGATTCGAGAGCTTAAATCGAACCTAAACTGCCTAGCCAAAGCCCAAACACTAAGCCCATAACCTTCAAGCCTAACCCAGGCCTTTTGGGTCAAAGGCCCATACCAGGCCTGGGTGAAGAGGCGATCGCCTCAACGAAGAGGCGACGCCTCTTCACCCCAGGCATCGGTGAGAGGCGTCGCCTCTTCCCACCTGTCCCCTGCAATAATAAATGCTATTTATTGTTGCATTTAACTCAAAAATCCACCACACTTCCTCTACTCTGCACATTTTTGCGTGAAAGAAAGACTTTTAAGGCAGAAATTAGTGGAAAAGAGGGAAGCAACTAGGTGGAGAGTGAACCTAGATTGTTGGAAAATTGGGGAGAGAAAGAGAGAGAGGCTTAAGTAGAGGCTTAAGCTGATATTTTCAAAAAAAAAGGGCCATTATTCAAAAATAAGAAACAAGAGAGAAAAGAGAGAGAAACGTTCTGAAGAAGAAAAGAAAGAAAAACAAGGAGAAAACTAAGAAAGAAGAAGAGAAAGGTTGATCTTTAAGCTTAGGAGTCTAATTCTTTGAAAGAATAGGAGTCTTTTTGCATTCAAATCATCAAACAAAGCTCTG
>CATIWK010225713.1:0-12159 GCA_949634005.1 Mallotus japonicus
ATTATTCTGATTTTATTTGCCTATCCATCTTAGTACTTATTCAATTAATACAATATTTACCCCGAATTCCCTGTGGTTCGACACCCTACTTACTCTATACTAAGTCCTAGAGACTAGGGTATACAATTTGACCCGCATCAATTAAAATCTTACTTTTTTTTAAAATTTTTTTGCTAATTTGTTTGCCCTAATTTTATGAGGTAAAATTAAAAATTAATTTTTTTTTTATCGACTGCAACACCTAACGTTACTTTAAAATAAATAAATAAATAAACTAGACATGCCTGCTTGGCTATTAGACTTGGGGTGTTTTATTTTTATGTAGAATTTCATTTACGCAAAAAATGGAGCAAGGATCAATTCCTCCTCCTCCTCTTCTCCCTCTTTGTGCTCCTAATACTACGTCTCCTTCTCCTCTTACACCTCATGTACTAATGTTTCCTTTCCCACTTCAAGGTCATGTGAGTCCCATGCTCAAGTTAGCTGAGCTTTTAGGCCTTGCTGGTCTTAACATTACCTTCCTAAACTATGAGCATATCCATGGAGATCTACTCAAACACGCAGATGCTGAAGCTCGTTTTAGCTCATATCAAGGCTTGAAATTCAAAGTCATTCCTAATTCTCAGACAACTGATGCTCAACAATGCTACGATATGACTGAGCTATTAGCAAAAAAAATGAAAAGCACTTTTTTTGGGCAAGCCAATTTTTGAAAAAATATTGATTGAGAGTAAGCCACCATTTGATAAGGTAATACAATTTAGTTACACTTTGCTATCTATTAGTTGTAATATCATCTAGTTATTAATGTGTATATCTCTACCTCTCTTTCTTGTATTTCTCCCAACCTGTATAAATCATTACTCAATGTATCAATACAATACATAATTGATTTATCATATACAACCACTGTTTCATGGTATCAGAGCACGTTAAGGTTTAATAACCAGTTGCTCAGAATGGGGGACACTTCCACTATGTCAAACACAAACACCGCCATAATAAATCCCACCACCCCAAACCAGATACAATCTCTACCCAACATAGCTCATCAATTACCAGTTAAATTGAACTCAACGAATTATTTGTTGTGGCAAGCTTAGCTATTGCCGTTACTTAACAGTTATGACCTTGCCGGTCATGTCAATGGAACAACAGCAGCACCAAATCAAACTCCGGAAGATGGTTGTGTTAATCTGGTGTATCATCTATGGTTTAGGCAAGATCAACTTGTCTTGTGCTAGATCGTTGGTTCCATTTCAGAGGCATTTATTCCTCAAGTAGTTGGTGCCCGAACAACCTCTACAGCATGGAAAATTTAGCAAATTCCTACGCTGCTATATCCAAAGCTCAAGCGCGCACAATCAAGTCACGAGTCTTCAAGTTAGCAAAGGAGAACTTTGAATCAATTGCTCAGTATACCCAACGAGCAAAAGTGATGTTTGATCAACTCACAACATTGAATAAATCTAGTTTCTGATGGTGATCTTGTGCAAGTCATTCTCAACGGCTTGAATTCCTCTTACAGACCCTTAAATTAATCCTTACAACAACGACCAGAAAATGTTACTTATGATGAGCTTTATGGCTTACTACTTTGTCAAGAAGAAGACTTAAAATATGATAATCCAATGAAAATCACCATTCCTCTAACAGCTCACTTGGCCAACACACAAGGTCGAGGAGGATGGTCATCTTCTTACCGTGGTCATGGAGGTCACTTCGGTTGAGGCAGGGGATGCGATGGGAATAATGGAGGCCACCAATATTCACCAATTATTATTCCCCTCCTTCTGATAGCTATTCACAGTGCTATAACTACTACAGATTTGGACACCAAGCCAACCAATGTCCAACAATAAGAAATAAAGGGATGAACCGAACTGCTTCCTCACCATTCTTCTATAAACCTTTCTCACACATTGTTGCCTCCTCTTCGTCCGCCAATACTCAACCATGGTTCTTTGATACTGGTGCCACACATCACCTCACTTCTTACCTTGATAATTTGAGTTTACAATCTAATTATCATGGTCAAGATTAAGTCCGAATTGGAAATGGTAATCACTTCCTATAACTTATACAAGTTCTGCCCTATTTCAAATATCCTATTGGAAGTGGACAAGAGCTGCATGACATGGCTAAACAGTCAACCTCTGGAATTTGTAATCTATATGAGCTTTGGTAGCTTTATAATGGTGTCAAAAGACCAGCTAATGGAACTTTAGCATGGTATTGTTAACAACAGGAAAAGATTCTTGTGGGTTCTAAGACCTAACTCTATTACTAATAAGGATGGTGATGTTAAAAGAGTTCCTAAGAGCTTCAGGAGGGTCCTAAGGAAAATGGATATATTGTCAAATAGGCACCTCAGGAAGAGGTTTTGGCAGATAAAGTAGTTGGTGGATTTTTGACATATAGTGGATGGAACTCAACTTTGGAGAGTGTTGTAGCTGGTGTGCCTATGATTTGCTAGCCTTATAATGCTAACCAATAAGTGAATAGTAAATTTATGGGTGAGATTTGGAAGTTAGTATAGAACAAAATTTAGAAGAAAAGAAGAGAGACTTCTAGGGAATTATTATTTTTCATATATTCTCAAGAGAGGTTACATCCTTTATATACACCTTTAATAGTCCTATATACATACTAATTAGGAGGAATCAAATAACTTCTTAAATAAAAATAAAGATTTAATTCCTAATATATACAATCAAATCCTTAACTTTCTAGGACTCAATTCAACACTCCCCCTCAAGTTGGATAGTGTATGTCAATCATTCCCAACTTGCCAAGTGAGTTATAGAACATTTTTTCGGATACAGCCTTTGTGAGGATGTTAGCTAGTTAAGACAGAGAAGAAACAAATGGAAGATCAATTGTTCCTTGATTCAGATGATCTTTGATGAAGTGCCTGTCAGCCTCCACACGCTTAGTCTGATAATATTGAACCAGATTGTTTGCAATTGCTATGGCTGCCTTATTATCATAATGTAACATCGTAGGCTTCGGTTGACTTATTCCTAAATCATGAACAATTCATTTTATTCATAACAATTCACATACACCTTGAGTCATTCCTCTAAACTCAGCTTCAACACTCAATCTTGCTATGACTTTCTATTTCTTGCTCCTCCAGGTGACTAAATTATTTCCAATAAATATAAAGTAGCCAAATGTTGATTTTCGATCAGTTTGATTTTCAGCCCAGTCAGCATCCATATAACTAACAATTTTATAATCCTTATTTCTCCCAAAAAATAAAATATTTGCTCGGAGAAGACTTCCGGTATATTAGCACTCGGTATACCGCATCCATATGTTCTTTACTCGGAGAATGCATGAATTAACTTATAACACTTACTGCGTAAGCAATGTCTGGCCAAGTATGAGATAAGTAAATAAATCTTCCCACCAGCCTTTGATACCGATCCTTATCAGTTGGAACTTGATCTCCCCGAATTGATAATCTGTGGTTGACTTTAATTGGAGTCTTGATTGGCTTACAATCAAGCATGCCTATTTTTGTCAATAAATCCATCACATACTTTCGTTGGCAGAGAGAAATTCCTTGAGCTGATCTTGCAACTTTAATCCCCAAAAAATACTTCAAGTTACCCAGATCCTTGAGTTCAAACTCGGTTACTAACTGTCATTGCAGAGTTGTTATCTCACTCGAATCATTTCCAGTGACTACCATATCATCAATAAATACAATAAGAGTAGTGACTTTACCCACTTTTTATTTGGTGAACAGTGTATGGTCAGCATCACTTTGTTTATAACTAAGCTTCCTCATAAATGTTGAGAGTCATCCAAACCATGCTCAAGGTGATTGCTTGAGTCCATACAATGCCCTCTTTAGTTTGCATACTTGGTCAGTGTATCTTGTTCCGGGTGGTGGATCCATACACACTTCTTCATCTATGGTTCCATTCAAAAAAGCATTTTTTACATTAAATTATTGTAAAGGTAAGTCCAGGTTGGCAGTTAAAGAAATAAGAACTCGGATGGTGCTCATTTTTGCTACTGGGGAAAATGTATCTTCAAAGTCAATTCCATACTTTTAAGTATATCCTTTTGCTACCAACCGAGCTTTATATTGATTAATGCTTCCATCTTGATTTAGTTTAATAGTGAATATCCACCTGCATCCAACCGTTTTCTTTTCTTCAGGAAGTGGAACAAGTTCCCATGTGGAGTTCTTCTGCAATGCCTTCATTTCATCATTCATGGCTTTCTTCCAATCCGGATCAGCTAAAGCCTCCTACACATTACTCGGAATAGATACAATAGATAATTAATTTACAGTATATGCATGTGATTTAGACAAACGGTTTGTTGATATGAAATTACTCATAGGATATTTAGCTTTGGTATTAAGGTCCAGATCATATTGTCTTTTGGGAATCCCTCTATTTATTCTAAAAGGATAATGAGGCTTGGTATTTGGAGTTACTAAAGGAGACGAGTTTATCTCATTGCGCACATCCGGAGTTTCTTCAGCTTTTGGTGTGGTCTGGGAAGATGTACTATCATGATTATTTCAAGCTTAAGCATGATACTCAGAACATCTTCAATTATCTGTTCAGGTAAGATGCTCGGACTTACTATCTGGTCATGTGAGATACTCGAATGTGAGATGCTTGGACTCAAAACAAGTAAGATACTCGGAGTGCTATCGTCAAAGATAGTCTGATACCATGTAGAATAAAATTCAGAAGAAAAGAACAGAGAATTCCAAGGAATTATTTTTTTTCATATATTCTCAAGAGAGGTTACATCCTTTATATACACCTTCAATATTCCTATATAAGGAAAACCTAATTATGCACACTAATTAAGAGGAATCAAATAACTTCCTAAATAAAAATAAAGATTTAATTCCTAATATATACAATCAAATCCTTGACTTTCTAGGACTCACTTCAACACTCCCCCTCAAGTTGGTTATTGTATGTCTATCATTCCCAACTTACCAAGTGAGTTGTAGAACAATTTTTTAGATACAGCCTTTATGAGGATGTCAGCTAGTTGAGACTGAGAAGAAACAAATTGAAGATCAATTGTTCCTTGATTCAGATGATCTTTAATGAAGTGTCTGTCAACCTTCATAAGCTTAGTTCGATCATGTTGAATCGGGTTATTTATAATTGTTATGGCTGCCTTATTACCACAATGTAACATTATAAGATTAAGTAGATTTAGTCCTAGATCCTGAACAATTCATTTTATCCATAGCAATTCACATACACCATGAGCCATTCCTCTAAACTCAGCTTCAGCACTCGATCTTGCTACGACTTTCTATTTCTTGCTCCTCCAGGTGACTAAATTCTTTCCAATAAATATAAAGTACCCAAATGTTGTTTTTCGATCAGTTAGACTTTTGGCCCAGTCAGCATCCGTATAACCAAAAATTTCATAATCCTTATTTCTCCCAAAAAAAAAAAAAGCTTTGCCTGGAGAAGACTTTAGGTATCTTAGCACTCGGTATACCGCATCCATATATTATTTACTTGGAGAATGCATGAATTGACATAAAACACTTACTGCGTAAGCAATGTCTAGCCGAGTATGAGATAAGTAAATTAATCTTCCCACCAGCCTTTGATACCGATCCTTATCAATTGAAACTTGATCTCCCTGGATTGATAATCCATGGTTGACTTCAATTGGAGTCTCGACTAGCTTACAATCAAGCATGCATGTTTTTGTCAATAAATCTATCACATACTTTCGTTGGCAGAGAGAAATTCCTTAAGCTAATCTTGCAACTTCAATCCCTAAAAAATACCTCAAGTTACCCAGATCCTTGAGTTCAAACTTGGTTGCTAACTGTCTTTGCAGGGTTGTTATCTCACTCAAATCATTTCCAGTGACTACCATATCATCAACATATACAATAAGAGCAATGACTTTACTCGGCTTTGTTTAATGAATAGTATATGGTCAACATCACTTTGTTTATAACCAAGCTTCCTTATAAATGTTGAGAGTCATCTAAACTATGCTCGAGGTGATTGCTTGAGTCCATATAATGCCCTCTTTAGTTTGCATACTCAATCAGTGTATTTTATTCTGGGTGGTTAATCTATATACACTTCTTCATTTATGGTTCCATTCAAAAACTTATTTTTTTTATATTAAATTATTGTAAAGGCCAGTCCAGGTTGGCAGCTAAAGAAATAAGAACTCGAATGGTGTTTATTTTTGCTACTGGGGAAAAATTATCTTTATAGTCAATTCCATACTTCTGAGTATATCCCTTTGCTACCAACCGAGTTTTATATCGATTAATGCTTCCATCTGGATTTAGTTTGATAGTGAATATCCACCTGTATCCAACCGTTTTCTTTTCTTCAGGAAGTGGAACAAGTTCCCACGTGGAGTTCTTCTGCAATGCCTCCATTTCATCATTCACGGCTTTCTTCCAATTCGGATCAGCTAAAGCCTCTTGCACATTACTCGAAATAGATACAGTAGATAATTGATTTACAGTATATACATGTGATTTAGACAAACAGTTTGTTGATATGAAATTACTGATAGGATATTTAGCTTTGGTATTATGGTCCAAATCATATTATCTTTTGGGAATCCCTCTATTTGTTCTAGAAGGATAACGAGGCTCGGTATTTAGAGTTACTAAAGGAGACGAGTTTACCTCATTATGCACATTCGGAGTTTCTTCAGCTTTTGCTGTGGTCTGGGAAGATGTACTATCGTGATTATTTTCAAGTTTGAGTAAGATACTCGGAATATCTTCAGTTATCTATCCAAGTAAGATGCTCGGACTTACTGTCTGATCATATGAGATACTCGGATATGAGATGCTCAAACTCGGAACAAGTAAGATACTCATTGTGCTATCTTCAAAGATAGTTTTGAACTCTCTCCCCCTTGAAGTGAGCACTCGGATTAAGAGAAGTAGGGTGCATTTTTATGGAATTGAACATCCCGAGTTACATACATCTTTTTAGCAGTCGGATCATAACACCGATATCCGTTTTGTAGATTAGCATAGCCAACAAAGATACATCGGATAGCTCGTGGATCTAATTTATCAAGTACTTGATGAACATATGCCGAGCATCCTAAAGATTCGGGGCTCAAGATTATTCAGAGATAGAGATGGGACAAGCTCCTGAAGTTTCTGAAGAGGCATTTTAAAGCCAAGTACTCTTAATGGAGTCCAGTTTATGAGATACGCAGTGGATGAAACAACCTCTCCTCAGTATTCCCGAGGAGCATTCATGTCAAACAGAGATGCTCGGACAACTTCTAATAGTTGTCGATTTTTTCATTCTACAATACCATTCTATTTGGGGGTTCTGACGCAGGAAGTTTGGTGACGAATGCCATGCTTACAGTAAAAAATTTTAAGGGTCGAGTTAAGATACTCCCCACCATTATCAGATTGTAAGACTCATTTTTTGCACTGGTACTGCATGGCCACCATTTTGTATAGGTCTTGAAACATAGAACACATATCTCCCTTATTTGAAAGTAGGGATACCCAGGTCATCCAGGTACATTCATTAATAAATGTTACAAAATATAGAGCACCAGACAGAGTAGGAATCCGAACAGGTCCCCATACATCAGAATGAATAGTTATAAATGGAAGTGAACTTTTATTATAACTATGTACATAAGATATTCGATGGCTCTTTGCCAATTCACAAATATCACACTTGAACTAAGGGTTTGTGATACTCAAAAATAATTCAGGCTTTATTTTTCTAAGATGATTAAAAGATAGATATCCAAGATGACGATGCCATAAAATGACTAGGATATGAAATGCTCGGACTCGGAATAGGTAAGATACTCGGATGTGAGATGCTCGAACTCGGAACAGGTAAGATACTCGGAGTGCTATATTCAAAGATAGCTCTAAACTCTCTCCCCCTGAAGATAGCACTAGGATTGAGAGAAGTAGGGTGCATTTTCATGGAATTGAACATCCCGAGTTAGATACATTTTCTTAGTAGTTGGATTATAGCATCGATATCCCTTTTGTAGATCAACATAGCCAATAAAGATACACCGAATAGCTCATGGATCCAATTTATTGAGTACTTGATGAACATATGCCAAGCATCTAAAGATTCAGGGTTCAAGATTATTCAGAGATGGAGATGGGACAAGCTCCTGAAATTTTTAAAGAGCCATTTTGAAGCCGAGTACTCGTGATGAAGTCCGGTTTATGAGATACGCAATGGACGGAACAACCTCTCCTTAGTATTCCCGAGGAACATTTATGTCAAACAGAGATGCTCCGACAACTTCCAATAGTTTCCAATTTTTTCGTTTTGCTATACCATTCTATTAGGGAGTTCCGGCACAGGAAGTTTGGTGACAAATGCTATACTCGTGGCAAAAAAATTTAAAGGTCAAGTTAAGATATTCCCCACCATTGTCAGATTGCAAGACTCGGATTTTGCATTGGTACTGTTGATAAGTGCGAAAAATAGTATATTTTGAGCACTAAATTGCTATGTTTTTATGTGTTAAAGTGTTTATTTTATGCTCGAATGTTGGTGTTTTCACTTAAATTCCATAAACTTATGTTTTTAAAGGTTTTTATAATTTTTGTTAATTTTTAGTTATTTTTAGTTTATTTTGGTGTTTTGGTGTTCATTAGTTAGGTGTGCCCAAGTTTAGATTAATGCAAGTGGAATTTATGCTAGAACTTGAAGAGGAAAGCTCAAAATCTCCATGAATTGAAGATGTATAGGCATGCACAGCTGTGTACATAGGAGTGCACGACCAATCTTGAGCCTGAAAATTTCACTTTGCAGAACAAATAGTGATGCACAGTCGTGCATCAAAATCTGTACAGAAATGCACCAAATGCACAGCCATGCGCACGACCAATCCTGGTTCAATTTTCTGAGCTAGCAAAAGTGCACAGCCGTGTGCACGACCAATCCTGGTTTGATGATTTTCAGAGCAATAGTGATGCACAACCATGCACTTCGGCAGAAATCAATTTTGGAAACTATTTTTAGGGTTTATTTGAGAACTATTATACATAGCCCTTGTTTTGCCTCTTTAAAAGAGGTGGGCTGGTGAGAATTTCGGAGGAGAAAAACACTGGAAAACACAAAATAATAACCCTAGAAGATCAAATAAACAAGAAAGTGAAGACTGAACATTCAAGCATTAAGATTAATCATAACTATTTTCTTTTCCTTCTTCTCTTTCTTGTACTTTTTATTGTGGGTTTTTCTTGTGAATTTTTGGTGATTAATAACATTATGTTAGGCTAAATTTTCCATTGTTAGGGATTAATAATCCAAACAGGATCTAAGCTTTCTATTTACTATATTAATTTGTTTTTGCATATTGTGTTTATTGTTCTTAATGCTTGTTGTTGCTTGGCCACCAATAACTTGATTTTAATTGGAGTTATACATTGAGAGATGGTAATTCTAATGGACCTATAAACATAAGTTTAGCTTAACTCAAAACTAGAGATAGATTGAGTTGATTAAATTCCCCTTGAGTTGTGCTTCATAATTCATGATTTTGATGTTTAGGTGTTTAGATTGCAATGAGAGTTGGATTTTTGTCACCTTGATTGATAATTGTGAATTTAAATTAACTGATGCTTAAGAGAGATTAATTAATGCTTTAGAAAAACTCGGGATATGCATGGCTAATTGTGTAGTAAATTTGAGTAGCCTAGTGATTGTAAGGTGATTTAATTCCTAGCAATTTTCATAAATATAATTTGTTTTTTTAATTTTGTTGAATTATTTCTCTATCTTTGAAGTAGATTTATTAAGTTCATAATTTAGATTAATTTTATATACATTTATTTTTAGCCTTAGACAATAAGAGGTTGGTAAATAGGTGATTGGGTCAAAATTGATCTGTGGGATGATATTTTTACTACTTGTCGATACCATGCACTTACGGTTTACACAAACAAATTTTTGGCTCCATTGCCAGAGATTTTGATTTAACATCATAATTGATCTGATTTCTATTGGATTAGGGCACCAGTTCTTTATATTTTTATTTTAAGTTTTTATTTCTTTTGTTCTGTAGGGTTGATTTTCGGTGTATGTGTAGTACCTGAAGATCCATAAAGGAGCCACTTTCATATATACCAGAGCTTACTAGGTCTGAGAAAGAGAATCGTAGGCATTCTAGAGAAGAGTCAAGCACAATGGCTAATGTAAGTGGAAATAATATTGATACAACACATCAATGCCTGGGTTAGGAGGTACACAACAAAGTATCACAAGGCCAAATGTTGAAGCCAATAATTTTGAGATCAAACAGGCCTTGTTGCAAATGATACAATCAACTATCCAATTCTATGGCATGCTGAATGAGGATCCGGATGACCACATAGCAAATTTTCTAGAGATTTGTGATACACTCAAATATAATGGTGTGTCAAATGATGCACTTCGACTGAGGTTGTTCCCTTTCACTCTAAAGGACAAGGCTAGAGCATGGTTGAAGTCTCAACCATCAGGTTCTTTCACTAATTGGGATGATTTGGCTAAAGCATTTTTGGCAAAATATTTTCCACCATCCAAGATAGCAAAGGTGGTGAAGGAGCTAACATCATTTCAGCAATTTGATAATGAGTCCTTGAGTGAAACATGGGAGAGGTTCACAGATTTACAAAGGAGTTATCCACATCATGGACTACCTAGAGATGTGCTGATTAGAACATTTTATAATGGAGTCTGTAGACACCCAATTTCGGGATAGCCGAGCATAGATGCGACAGAGAACTCCGATGATGAGAAAATTAAAAATTAGTCTCAGGATGTTTGAGTTCGAAATCTCAAAAAGGCTTGATTGTGTTTCTAAAGTACGTTTAAGGACTCAATTGAAAGGTTTTGGTTTTTATAGGGACCTTTTTGTAATTAAATGTTAAAAAAATTTAAATCGGAATAATGGATTTCCGATCGGAAATCCAGAATTTTGATCGGAATTCTAGATTTCCGATCAGAAATCTAGAACTCCGACTGGAATTCAAGATTGCCGATCAGCAATCTAGACTTCGGGTCGGGATTTTAACGTGTTGTTTTCGAATTTTTCAGTGTTTTAACGCACGTAAAACTCAGTATCTCAACTCTGATTGGTTCAATGATGAGATATTGAAGTCTGCAGGTGATTAATTCCTCATTAATCACTGAAGATCAGTGAGAGAAAGTCCCTCGCAGGAGGAACTCAATCTCCTGAGTGCAGTAGAGTCTAACATGACTCTGCTAGAGTTTTTTTTTAGTCTCTATAAAAACCAACACTTCTTCTGCTGAGGGGGGATTCAGAGAGGTTTTTTCAAAAAACAGAAACAAAGGAGAGACTGAAGAGTGAACGAAGATTTTCTTTGAACAAGGGAGGCAGAGCTGAAAGTCTGAGGTTTTCTGCAAAATAAAAGCTTTTTCTCTTCATTTTTTTCTAAAGTTTTCTGAGAAAGGAATTTAAACACACAAGCAAAAAGAGTTCATGAACTGATCTTAAGAAACACAGTCGGCTGCAAAAGAGATAATCGAAGTCAAATACTCAAGCGAATTCCAATATTCAAACGGTGCAAATCACCAAATCTCTGAGGAGCTATCAATACAGCATCTGCATCAGTGTTTTATTTTCTTTCACTTGTTTATTTCATCTTGTTTATTTCTTATTCCTTATTTCTTTTCTTCTTCTTCTTCTTCTTCTTTCTTTATTTACATTATTTTATTTTACACTAATCATTTGTTTTGTTGTTTTTGTATGATTCAATGGACGAAGTGACTTAAAAAACACAATATGAATCTCAAGAGATTGTGGACGTGATCTTTACAGTTCATTAGTTTTAGGGTTTTTTTATTATTTTCTTTGTTTTGTTGTATTTTCATTATTTTCTTTGTTTATTTTATTATTGTTCTTTATTTGATTAGATCCTTGTAATCGCCCCAATAGTGGGATATTAATTAATTTGTGTATGAATGTGTAGTTTAGTCTAATTAATGGATTAGTAAATTAGGTTTCATTTGGTAAAAGTTAATAAAATCAATGGTGGCTTTAGATTAATCTAGGTTGCATGCAAATTAAGTAGGTTTAGAAATAACTTTGCTTTTTATGTTTTTTTGTGCTTTTAATTTAATTTTGTTTGAGTGTTTATTGTTTTTCATGTTTTTTATG
>CATIWK010225722.1:0-12220 GCA_949634005.1 Mallotus japonicus
ATTATAAAGATTTATACAATAATTATTTTTAATTATTAATATTGAACCTACTAATTTAACATGTAATCTAAAATATTTTCATTTTCACTCATCAATCAAATTATTTTAAATCACAAAAATAAATATTAAATTAATAAATAGTATTTTAGAACATTATAATATAATTTATGTTGAAAAATTTAAATTTACCTTCAATAATAAAATTGTAATATAATATACTCTTTTAATCGTTATGATGTTGTTATTATTATTTTATGATATATATTATTTATATAAATTTTTCAGAAAAATATAGTAATTATGTGTATATTAGAATGTGCTATAAAAGTTTTAATAAAAATTTTATAATAAAAAATAACACTATAAAAATTATTTATTTTGTCCGCGGTTGCTTGGTCTAGTGGTTAAAGCCCTGACACGAACACCTGCAGGTCTCAGGTTCAAGACCTGCATCCCTCGTTTGTGTTTCCCCCTCCTCACTATTTGTATACTCAACAAAAAAAATTATTTATTTTATAATTATGAAATAGTTTAATTTGAAATATATTTTTATTTATTTTTAACTCAAAGAAGAATTAATCTCCAAATCAAATTAAACTAAAAATTGTAATTTGAAAAAGATCAATCTCTGCACTGAAAATTGAATTAAAAAATTTAATTTTCAAACTAAATCAAACAAAATTTTGAGCAATTCCGAAACTTTTATTTTAAAATTTCTTGCATTCTCCATTCGGTGCTCACCACTATATATATATATATATATATATTTTTTTTTTTTTTTTTGGGATAAGTACAATTTGGATCCCTGTGGTTTGACCGTTTTTCAAAATTAGTCCAGTGTTTTTTTTTTTTAGCATTAAGGTACCATGTGTTTCATATTTTTTTACACTTTTAGTACCTTCTAACAAATATTGTTTAAAATGTATGCTTTAATCTAAAAATAATATGCATTTTCAATATTAAAATCATATAATGAGTAATATATCATTCAACTAACTAAAATAAACTCACAAAAAATCAAATTTAGATATATTTTTAATTTAATTATGAATAAAAAGAAATAATTTTTAAAATAAATTTACAATATTTTTATAAATAACCAATTTGATAGATTGATCATAAATCATATATAGAATAAATTTATCATTGAAATTTACTATTATATTAATATTTTTTATAAAATAATGATGATATTAGTTAGAAAGGTACTAAAAATATAAAAAAATATGAAACATATAGTATCTTAATGCCAAAAAAAAAAAAACAGAACTAATTTTGAAAAACCGCCGAATCAAGAGATGCAAATTGTACTTGTCCCTTTTCTTTTTTTTTTTTCCGCGAATAGTTGACTGTACGAGCCAAAATTACCTTTATTTCAAATTTTTGGTTGCCAAATTCATATTAGTACCTTCCCTTCCCTCCTTTCAGAGTTTTTCAACGGCGGTCCCGCTGTTGTTCGGCTGTTATTCTTCAATCCCCAGACTCTGGGATCTTTAGGATATGAACAATCGCAAATAAGAATTTTGGCTTTTGTGCAGAAACTATGGATTCCTTCGCAACTTGTCCCTTCTGTCATCTGACCCTTCAAGAATCACAAATCCAAAGGTATTTATTTGATATTTATCCTTTCTTTTCTAAGATTCCTTTTAAACAATTTTAGAGACTGATGTTGTTTGTGGATGTAGGCATGCTAACAGCCACTTTGAGGAGGATGAGGACGAGCAATTCAATAGGGATTTGGAATTGGACCAACAAATAGCCCTTGAAGAATCATCTCCTTGTAGTACTACTACGGCTACTTCTGTGGATGAGAAGGTGTCTTGCTTGATTGCTTTTCAGGTTAGGAGCTTCTTTCACCAAGTTAAAGTAGAGTCTGGTGGTGGTTTGATGGCTTTGCTTCGCAAGTGTTTAGAATTAGAAACCAGAAAATATCCATGTAGTTCTAGCACTACTGTCTTGTTGTCAGGTTATGTTGATCATTATCAAACCATGCCTGAGGATGTTGGTTGGGGTTGCGGGTGGCGTAACATCCAAATGCTCTCTTCTTCCTTGCTTTCCCGTAGACAAGATGCCAGCCATGTTTTGTTTGGTGGATCTGGTTTCGTTCCTGATATCCCTTTCCTTCAGAGATGGCTTGAGATTGCATGGGAAATGGGTTTTGATCCTCTTGGTGCTCATCATTTTGACCATTCTATTTATGCCTCCAAAAATTGGATTGGGACTACTGAATGCGCTGCTCTTTTTCGTTCTTTCGGCATTCGGGCTAGGATTGTTGATTTTGGCCCTAAGGAATTGAAATCGCTTTTCCTTTCCGTCCCTGGTTCCTGCATCGCCTCTCAGGATGTGACACCAAATGCTAGAACCAAGAGAAAAGCCTTTCAGATTTATGGGCCAATCGATAGATACCTGACTCGCATAAATCATGATGCTTCCCAACCAGATTCCCCTGCTTCTGATAATGCTGGGTGCTCTGCTAAGCCCTTGACTACTGAAACCAATCAAATTATGGCAAATAATTTGTTAAAGAACAATGAGCGTCATCAGGTTCTCATTGATTGGGTGTGGAATTATTTTTCAGAGGGTATCTCAACCACATCCATCGACCATTCTCCTATTATTACTACTGACAAAATGTAATTATCCTTTTCACTAGTAGATTTGGATGACTCAAAAAGAATGGTTATCAATCATCAGTATTTGCTTTATCACGTGATTTTTTGGTTCTGAATATGATATTTGTTGATAAAGGTATTAATTAGCAGGCCTTTATACTTCCAACATGATGGACACTCAAGAACCATTGTTGGGATTGAAGTCAGTCATCAACATAATGGCAAGCTGCGGTACAATCTCTTGATTTTAGACCCTTCTCATGTGAGTATAATAGTTTCCTTTTACCATTCCATGTTTGTTTATTATTGAAAACTATTGATAAAAGCATCAAAATGCTCCTATGTTTCTCTTGAGGATTTCCTGTTTATGTGTTATTACAGTCCTAAAATTAGGAAATCCTGACCATAATGATCTGGTGTTGTGTTGGCATATCATTGTTGCAATTGGTATAATTCGGATGCTTAACTACTAACAGATTATAAATATGGTCGTAAATAGAAACATTAGCAATATATTATGGCCACTGTTGTTAGAATTGTACAATTCGAGCTGATTAACCCCAAGTTCAATGCGAATCTATAGGTGAGTTGGAAAAATATGAGAATTGATGCTGAATCATGTGAATCGCTACTTATTATGAGAACCGATATGAATCTACATTCTTACTGATTCTTGTCTATTGAATAAAATGAATCCTATAAAAACAAAAACTATATAATCAAGGGATGGGAGAAGTCATTCAAATTTATCATTCCATGAAAGCTTCACTTACCTTGCTAAACTGCAAATAGCCTTTTAAATAAACACTTAAGGTTGAAATTCCAAAATAAAATCGTAGACCCAACTTGTTTTTACTTTTGCAATTCAGTTTCCTAAACTTGAGGAGGCTGCCAAATATGATCAACTTCGTGAATTCTTTTATAACCCTTCTTGGTGTTTGTCCTTTTGATTTGGAAGACCATCAACACTGGTTTAGGTTTTCTTCTTCCTTTTTCTGGTTTGTTTCTTGAACAGTAGTTATTTGTTTCAACTTTCACGTGGCTTTTATGGGGTAAAAGAACTCACTTGTATATTCATGATATTGGCTTTTGTATTTTACTTTCTTCTTTTTAGCTAAAGATACATGTAATGACCATTGCAAATGCTGTTATTTGTATTATATTCAATACATTATATTATTAAAAAAAATTAATAATGAGTATCAAATAATATGTTTTAAAATTAAGGAATACCTTATATAAAATATACTTTTTACATGAAAATTTGTTATTGTAATTAATATTATTAATATAAACTGAATCTTACAATTGTATTCAATTCTCGATTCTTGATCCACAAAATGGGTATTTGGATTATCAGATTAACAACTATGATTATGTATGGCTTCAAAAGATGCTTGATTGCTTTTAGTTCCATTCACTACTTGTTTAGTTCTGACAAAAGACTATGTTGGAAATGCATGGGTCTGAAATGTTTCCACTTGAGAGAAAATTTTTTTTGAATTTACTCCAATTTTCTTTCTTTTTCTTAAAATATATGAAAATTGACAATTGTTTATTAACCCAGATGTACTCTTCAACTGTAGATATGCCATCTTTTGTTTCTCGAGAAAAAAATATTAAAAGTTGTGGGAAAGACCTGTCACAATCCTGATAAATAAACCAGCCAATTAGAGAAGGGATGCAAGTGCAACTGACTGAAAAAGCACAGAAACATTGTTTTAAAATCCCCTTGGATGACCTCATAAAAAGTTGTACAATGTTTTACTACTCTGTCTAATTTCATTTTATGAATGATTTATCAAAAAGGGAATTCCATTTCCTGCAAACAAAGATATCTATTTAGTATCAGTGCTGTAAGTTTTCCACTATAGTTTCAATTGTTTCTGATTCATTTTCATTGAGATTTGGAGAGTGAATTCCTGTGTGTAGTCACTATGACACACGCACCTTAGTTAACTGAGCTTAAACCTTGGTAAACTGTTTTGTATTTCCCCAAAGATTCTTGTGAAACAGCAATAGAAAGATTTCCTCTGCAGACTAATATTCCTTTACAAGCATTGTCCATGGTTACCAAGAAATAACTTCTAGTAGTAAAATATCTATGGTTTTTTATTTTCATTTAGAGCATGGAAGGACTTTTGAAAATTGGCAAGACTAGGCAGAGCTACCTTTGGAGAAGAATCCACTTTCTTATAATCCTCAAAAGACACAGATCACTTCCTTTGCAAATAAATTCTTTTGTGTGTTTTCAGTCTTGGACTTGAAATCTTTGACCTCAATTTCATTTTTCTTCTTAATATCTTCCTTGATCAGTTCTTTTGATAGTTAACGATTATTTCATATAAAAAAGTAGGACCCTTCAACATTGTTTAAGAAGGATTTTCAAGAATTTTTTCCATAAAATGGCCACTGGACTAAATCATGCTTTTTATTTAGGTTGTTAGCTGTCCTACACAGTATAAATTTGGTGAACTCATCTTATTATCTTTGATTTTGCTTTTCCTGTAATACCGTTGACAACATCCATTTCCTGTACTATCCCCACATTGGTGAATTAAAAAGTGTGCTCTTCTAGCTCTACATTCACTAAAAAAATAATAATAATAAAAGATGCTTTAACTCTATATTCTTCTATTTAATCTTATTATATGATTGATTTGCTATGAATTACAACAGGTGGAAGAGCATAACAACTAAAATCTAGGTTTAAAATTATTTTATAGCCAATGACCAGAAAAGCTAGAACTTTGCATTCTTTTCAAATGTATCAAATTATTTTATTTTTTTTTTTCAATTTTATCAAATTATTTTAATTTTAATAAAAGGAAATGATAATGTAAATATAAACCTTCAATATATACATTAAGGGAAAAAATATTATATGTTGAAACCCTATGGGCCACACATGCACATGTGGATATATAAAATGGGTTGAGCTCATGTAATACAAAACCAATTGACTTGTGTTAAGAATCAATCTACATCAGATGTATGCCACTTCTTTTATATATATTTTTTCAATGTGTGATGTTTTCCAACAGTATATTTGTTTTGCTTATTTGTAGTGCTAGTAAACATTACAACATTTTTCTTCCAAATGATATTTTATTATTATTATTTTTTTTTTGCAATTTATAATAACTCTTTTAGAAATTTTTATTGTTTTTCAGAAAGAAAATCATATTTCTTTTGCTGATTAAGATAGTTTTGTAGGCTTTACACACATGTTTTTATTTGAACTCACTAAATTGGTTGAAATCATCTTAATGTCAAAGGTCAGCCTAAAATTAATAAATCTAACAGAATTGAGTAAACTTGGAAAAATGCATAAAATTCATGCTTTATTTTGCTTTTTCTTTTTTGTTGGACCATTACTTTTCTGGAGCTATAGAAAGTAAAAGGGAAAAAAATCAATAAGAAATATTGTATTCCAAATCTTTGAAGTTCTTAAGATCATTTTAAAATATTTTTATTTTGATTTTCGTATTTCTTGCTTAATTATAGAGAACAGCAGCTCTAGAAAGATCATTTAAAGAAAATGTTGGATGGAAGAAGCTAATAAAAAGAGGAGTTCATACATTGAGAAAGCCACAATACCAGGTTATATTCCCTAATTCAAAATTATTTCCACTCACTTAATTGTTGTTTGATTGGAGTATTTGACAAAGTATTCTTTTTCAGTTATGTTATATCGATCCTGGATTAGCAAGTACGGAGGAGATGGAGAAGCTCAAATCAATCAATAGTAGCTTCATCGAGTTCTAGAAGAAAAATCTGAAGTTATGTGGTTCTCTATTATTGTTTTCATGATGTTATTAAAACTCTTGCTTTTGTTTGTGATGGAAATGAAAATAGTGTGGCTTTTAACATGCAAGTTTCTATTTATACACCTTAAAGGTAACTTGTATAGTGGAAAAAAGTATACTAAATTTCTGTAAACTTCTGAAGCTGGTACAGCCTGGAATATACACCCTCAGGCTTTTTTGTTAGAGTTGAGTGAGAACCTACTTCCACAATCTGACCTTTGTCCATAACAACAATTGTATCTGAGTTCTTTACTGTCGAAAGCCTGTGCGCTACTGTAATCCGTGTGGCTCTCTGCAGGGAGCTTTCATTACTGTTTAAAGTTATTGATTCAAGGGCACTCACTACAGAACTTTCAGACTCAGCATCTAGGGCACTTGTTGCTTCATCTAGGAGCAAAATTGCTGGCCTCTTTAGCAGAGTCCTTGCAATGGCTATCCGTTGCTTTTGTCCACCTGAAAGTTGACAGCCCTTCTCCCCAACTACTGTATTATATCCATCAGGTAAATTACTTACAAACTCATCAACGTAAGCTTCCTTTGACACCTTAAGAATTTCTGCTTCAGAAGCTCCCTCATGACCATATGTAATGTTGTCTCTGATCGAAGAACTAAACAGAAGTGGCTCTTGTTGTACCAGCCCTATTTGTGCCCTCAACATTCTCAGATTGTACTGTTTGATGTCCTTGTCATCAATTAGCACCCTCCCTTTGTTTGGATCATAGAATCTAAGCAAAAGTGCCAAAACTGAGGACTTTCCAGCTCCACTTGGCCCAACAAGGGCCACCTTTAATCCGGCTTCAATTTGTAAATTGAAGTTGCTGATAACAGTCACTTCTGGTCTGAGTGGGTAGTTAAATTTGACATTCTGAAATTCTACTCTTCCCTCAAGTGTCTTGAGATATGAACTTTTGGGTGCATCTGGTTCAATTTCAGTTTCCCTGTCAAGTGTTTCAAATGCCGGAGTTAGGATGCTGATGGCAGATATGACAGTAGGGATCAGTGTCCATAATTCTGTGATTGAAGGTACTGTGAGAGAGAAAATCTGGTAAGATCTTATGCCATTTTCGAAGCTTGCTTGATTCCTTTCAACTAAACGTGTCGTGTACCACAGGGCAACAGCATGTGCAATATTCCATAAACAAAGGGAAACACCTTGAATGAGCCCATATTTAATACTCTGTTTTCTGCTCTTCTTCTTCGGCTTTTCCAGGCATATTTTGGCCTTCATTAGAATTTGGTCTTCATAGCAAAAAGATGCAATTGTTCTTATGTTGGCTGCAGACTCTGAAGCAAGCCTAACAAGTTCATAGTGAGCAGCAGCAGAGTCACCTGAAAAGCCTTTGGCATACCTGGCTTGAATCAATCCACCTATGAAATGGCAAGGCATCACTGCCCAAGCAACCAGACCCATTCTCCAGTTAACAACCATGCTAACAATGGTTGCAATTAGTATAGAGGAGACACATTGAACAATGACAGACATGCGGTCAGAAATTATTGTTTTCACCATGGAAGTGTCATGCATGATCCGTGAAGTAAGCAAACCAACACTATTTTCAGGTTTCTCGAACCATGCTATCTCATTGCGTAGTATACCTGCAAAAATTGGTTTTAGAGTGCAATCCTATCATCTCATAGTTTGTTCGTTCAATTGGATTATAGTTCATGCAGTTGTTGACTTAAAGCCGGTTGTAGTTTAAATCCAAAGAACAAAACATAAGATAACAATTGCCATTGATGGAGTAATAAGAGTGATCTGTTACCTGAATATAGTGCCTGTCTAAGGTTTGTCATGGCCTTCTCACCTACTACTCCAAAGAAACAGTGCTGTAGGGTGTGAGTGAACAATGATAATAGCCCTATTAGAGCAAAGGCTATCGAATACCATCCCACGTGCCGCTTTGCCTCCTTTTTGTAGTATGCAACTCCTACCGTTATGATGAAGAATCCAAAAATTGGCTTTGAAATGCCAGAGAAAGCAGCTGCAAAGGACCCTATTGCAGTATTTAAAAGCTCTTTCTTCTGCAAGCCAAACCAGATTCTGAAGAATATAGCTGATTTTGTTATGTCTTTCTGTTGCTCTTGTTTTGAAGACTGACTTAGATTTATGCTGAAATCACTTGGTCTGTTGTGGTCATTTCTTTCAAGTTCAACTCGCTTGATATTTGCATCTTCTTTGGAAGCTGTATTCCTGTCATTCAATCCGCTTAGTTAAGTTGAAAAGTTATTTCTGTTTATTGGATAATATATTTGATGATTAGGGATTTAAGCATCATGTACCTTGAATCACTAATTGTGCTGATGTTCTGCAAGCTAAACAAGTTATTGTAGAATTTGTTGGTATCAAGCAAACTTCTGTGTGTTCCTGTCTCTGTAACTTGTCCATTCTCAACAACTGCTATGATATCCGCATCCACAACAGTTGATAACCTATGTGCAATCAAGATGACTGTCCTCCCTTCCATTGCTCTTTCTAGGGCAACCTGAACTAATTTTTCCGATTCTGAATCAAGTGCACTTGTGGCCTCATCAAGCAAAAGAATTGGAGGATTTTTAAGAATGGCTCTTGCTATGGCAATTCTCTGCTTTTGTCCTCCTGATAATTGGACTCCCCTTTCACCTACCTGGATCATGAATTAGTTGCAACTACGCAATTAGTATTCTTGATTTTCATCTGGGCATCTGGGAGTTGGGAAAAGTTTCAAATGTTTCCTTCTTTCTTCCTTTTGCATTTTTCTCTTTTTATTTTAATGCATGATCTGTTACCTTTCATTGCTTCATAAAGCTCCGCTACTCTTGCTAAAGAAAATTTAGTTGAAATATCTCATTTCAATGAAGTCTTCATTTAACACATTTTGAATGACACAAGTCTCTGCATGATTGAACTTCTAAGTGAAGAGGAAGACAAGATGAAAAATGAACTTTGTTTATTGTTTTAAGGGGAGTAAAGCACACCGTGGATAAATCTTCTTGTAGATCTTCGATGCATTCTTGTTCATAATACATTTGAACAGGTAAGGAAATTTCTAGAATTTCTAGTCAATCTGTTTGACAATGCTACTGTTTGTAAGCGTAACATTTTTCTTTTCGTGGATAATGTCATGATGTTGATTGCCTAGAGTTGTTCTTGAATATCAGAAGCCATAAAATTTGTAAAATTAACCAAGATGAATGCTTTGATGACTTCAATTTAGTCATTAGTTTGCCACATATATAAGCTCTAAAGGGTGGCGGCTGGTCTGAAGAGTAAATTGAATGAAGTTCATCACCTCTGTTAAATACTGATTTGGAAGTGCTGAAATGAAGGAGTGTGCATTTGCCATCACTGCTGCATCTTGCATCTGTTGATCCTTGGCATCCATGTTTCCTACTTTTAAGTTATCCTTGATGGTGCCAGCAAAAAGAGATGGTTCTTGGAAAACTGCCCCAATGTTCCTTCGAAGAAATCTCAAGTCAAGATCCTTGATGTTGTTGTTGTCGAGGAGAATATTCCCTGGACATTTTGTCATTATGTCATCCTTATCGTCAGTTGATTGAAGTCAATTGTGGGTAATCTGCTATTCCTATGTTTTCTTATGCAAGCATGTATTTAGTGCTTATTCACTTGAAGACTTGATATGCATGCAGAAAGTAGGCATTTGAGTTGCATAGTTTGTGCGTGTTGAAGAAATGATAGGAGAGGAGCACTTTACCTTTCAAGGGATCATAGAATCTTGCTACTAGGGAAATAATAGTGCTTTTTCCACACCCGCTACTACCTACTAATGCCACCGTTTTACCCGCAGGTATTGATAGTGAAAGGCCTCTAAGTATCAAATTGTCTGGACGAGATGGGTAAGCAAAGTGTACATTGCTTATATCAATGTTGCCTTCAACCTTTTCTAGTGTCTTTCCTGTTGAACTATGGCATATGATTGACTTACTGAGGATCACCTGGAAAACTTCAGTTCCTGCAGCTTTTGCCTGATTAAAAATTTGCATGTCTGGAGCAGCATAAGTGAGTGATCTGCAATGATATGGAGTTACATAAAATATACCTCTTATCTGTCTTATCTGTGACAGGGATAACAATACTAGAAGTGTCACTTACATAGCTCCAAAGAGAATGCTCATTACTGCAGCAATGACATCTCCTCCACTTGACTTTTTTGCAGTGACTACAATGGCTCCGATCCATATGATCAGTGCCCAAGAAGAGAATGTCACAGTTTGAAACGTTCCTGTGCCAACTCCCTTTATCAATGCTTCCCCTTTGCTGAGAGACAGCTGCTTAGCCATGCAATCTGAAAAAGACTTAATTGCACGGTTCTCCCCAACAAATGAAAAAACTGTCTTGATTTGGGATATGGTCTGCAAAATATGAGAAGCAGAAGCAATATTTATAAATGCAAAGGAAAAATATTACCTTTTAGAAAATTGGATCAGCTCAAAAGCACAAGATAAGTGAAATTTCTACTTAATTACCTCTTCAACCATGGCTGTTGCTTCTGAAAAGTAAACCATTTTAGCTGCTGAAATAGCATTCATTTTCTTGGTGTAGGTGGCTCCAATGACAAGAATCATAGGAACAACTAACAGCGTAAGCATTGCCACTTCCCATGAACAAATGGCTGCTATCAAGATTCCAGAGAAAAAGGTTGCAAAGTTCGACAGAAAATGGCCCAACTGCCGGGAAAATCAGGTTCAGCATAAATTAGAAGCTTAAATGTGATAAGAGATCAGAATTGCATTAGTATGTTGTTGAATGACTGTTAAGCTATTCCTTTGCCTTGTTCATTTTGCATTGCAACTACGACAAGTAATGCTATGCTATAGACAGATGTTACATGGAATGAAGGTTATTAAAATTTGATATTTACTAAAAACAAAATCTCAGATCTAAATTCAAATCAAATATTACATTCATCCCAATGGATCCTTATAATAATCATTTACTAGCATAATGTTCATGCTTTGCGCCTTCCAATTTTCAATTTTTATCTAAATATTAATGTACATTTTTAAAATAAAATTATAAAACATGTTTAATACTGTAATTATTTTAAAAAAAATTGGAATATATTTTAGAACCACATTTGTTAATATCCTAAAAAAAAAACTATTCACTGGAAAATTAATGTATAATTTTTTATGTTTTGTCTTATATTTTCAATTAATATTTTCATGATTTATTGCATGTAAATGAACTTTATACAACATTTTAGAATAAAACAAATTGAAAATTAAAAAGTTAAATTAATTTTTATTGAAAGAAGAATAATTTATCCTTATACATTTTTTAACAATATAAATCACAAGTTCAAAATTACATAACAAAATAATAATAATAATAATAATAATAATAATAGAAATACTGAAATATGAAAAACATTTTACACTAACATTGGACTTTAAAATTAAACCACTGAAATAATATAATAATGTTAACTAATAACAAAGTTTAATTTTATGTAATAAAGAATAAATTTATAAGTTATTGAAACTCACTAAATATATATTTATTATTGTCAATTACAATTAAGTAAAAAAAATAATGAAAAAAGTTCAACTCGTATTATTAACTAATAAAGTTGAGACACCTCTACATGCCACTAAGAGCTTGGCCATCAAGCCAAGGCTCACGGGCATTTATTACTTTTATTTATCTTATGATTTATCATAATTCTTTTCATATTTTTAAAATTATGCGTCTCATCACTATAAATTTACTCAAATTAATCAAGCACATAGAATGTATATTGATTACATAAAAGCCTTTCTAATGTCAATTACAATAAGATAAGAAGTTACCTAAGAAAA
>CATIWK010225726.1:0-20311 GCA_949634005.1 Mallotus japonicus
ACTAAGTATCAATTAACTATTAATATTAGTAACTACTAAGATTACTAAATATAAAATTAGATTACTATAAATTGGGTATTAGTTATGGTTAAATTTAACATATAAATCTATTAAGTATAAGATTTCTAAATACTAAGAATTAATTAACTATTAAACAAACTAACTACTAAAATCACCTATTAATCATAAGATTATTAACTTCAAGGTTACTAAATACCAAGTATCAATAGACTAATAAGATTACTAACTACTAAGATCACATATTAACCATAAGACTAAATACTAAAGTATCAATTAACTATTAAGATTACTAACTACTAAGATCACTTACAAACAAAAAGATTAATTACTATAAGGTTACTAAATATAATATTAGATTACTAATTATTAGGTATTAGTTAATACTACTACTAATTTTAAATAAATTTGACTTACAAACCTATTAACTATAAGAGTACTAAATATTAAACTACTAAGATTACTAACTACTGAGTATCAATTATAGCTAAAATGCATAGTGGATTTTTTTTTTTTTGTAAACTAGTACTTGCAGTAATAAAACTAAGTAATTTTAATATATTTACATGATTTGAATGCATATTAGTATTAATATTAAGTAAGTATAATTCAAAATTATTATTTGTAGTAAAAAACTACTATATTATATTATACTAACTTAGTATTAAATAAATAAAATTTAATTATAATGACAACTGTATAATAAAACTTAGTATTGGATATAAAACTACGTAGTTTTGATATACAATAAACTATATAATTGATTGATTGTCAATACTAATAAAAAATAAAAGGATACATAATTATATTTTAAATAAATATAAATATTGATATTAAGTAATTAAGTAATTTTAAAGTTAATTATTAAATGAAAATAATTTAGAATATTAATTATAACGAAAATTGTATAATTTGGTGTTAAATATATTAATGTACCCAAAACTACGTAGTTTCAGTGAAACTACATAGTTTTGGTACTTCAAAGCTTTATAACCTTAACCTAGTTGCTTCATTTTCATTTAGGTTCTCTTTCTTAAGCAGCCACCGCTCACAGCTCTTCACTCCATCTCTGTTCTTCCGTTCTTCATCCCATCTCATCTTCCTTTTTCGTTGACAAGCTCACTCTTCTCTTGATTTTGTTGAGACGCTCACCATCTTCTTCTCCTTTCGCTCATTCTTCTTTTTTCGGGTTAGTTTTTTTGTTTTCAATGGAAACACAAAAATCCTAGATCCGCACTAATTTCTCCTCCTCCTCCTCCTTCTCGTCCTTGTCTTTGCTTTAGATCAATCCAAGGTTCTATTTTTATTAATTTTTTGCTAATAAAGTTCATTTTTTTTTTCGAGTTAAAAAGGGCTAATTTTCTTTGCCACTTTTATTCAGATGGTCTCCGAAAGCAGCTTAAAAGAAGGCTGCAGTTGCAGTAGCGTCGTCAACAAAGGTATTATTTATTTCGATTTCAAAATGTCGTTATATTCTTGGGTTGTTATAATTAAATTGCTTTACTTGTCCACTGTCCATAGGGAATAAATTCTCTTTTTCCCTGTGCATTGTGACCTGAATACTTTGTTTAGTTCATTTTTTTCCTGCATTGGTATGCTTTGCTTTGTGTGGATTCTTGCTCATAAAGGGTTGCTGCTTTTGTTTATTTATTTATTTTTTTGTTACTTTTTTTTGGGGTTGCATTTCACTTTCTGGTGATTTCTTTAGACGGTTTCAGACTCTGCATAACTGGTGTAAGCAAGAGGTGTTGTTGTAGATTGATTTGTCGCATTCTGTTTTCAGCTTATAAATAGAGGTGGTCAATTTTGATTTTCTTCCTTGCAGCAATTCAGTCTAAATCATTTATATTTGCATTTTTATGAGATGTGCATGGATTGACATTTATCAAATTAAGATAGTGAGCTATATCAACATTTCTTTATCTTGATGCATTTTCCTCTTCAGAACTAGCATTTGCTGAATTCTGTTGTGGCAATATCTTGAGCATATGGCCATAATAAGGACAGCAGACTTGATCAGACTAGTTAAATTAAAGAAAAAGAGCTATGGAGTGTTAATTTGTTGTCTTGTTCTGGTGGAGAAATATGGTGTTTGATTAAAATTTTTGAATTATTTCTTTTTTGGAAGATTCATATGATGTTTATTTGATGGGAGAAAGCAACTACACAACGAGTTATGTGAAACGTGATTACTTGTCTTTTTCTTCGGTCTTCTATATTGATCTAAGTTATATTGGAGTAGTCTGGAATCCATATCTGGCTATGTCAAGGCCAAAATTTAGAGTTTCAAGCATTGCCAAAATTCAAATTTTTGCTGTTTTAATTTTATGTTGAGTATTTTTGTATCTATTGTGCAAAAAGTGTGGTATATATATATATATATATATATATATATATTCATGTGTATGCTGCTTTGTTTATCTTGTTAACTACCATTTGATTATTTTTATTTGATGTTTGTTGCATTTTTTGTTTGTTGTTTGGTTCCTTTTTTTTTATTGCAAATTTGTTTTACAATCTCTGAACAGTTATTTCTTTCATTTATAAGAGATCTCACTCATTTGATTCATGTTGTCCTTTTTCAGGTGCATTACTGTAGACTTTGATTCAAATTTATAAATCAGACCATGGACTTGCGTTTCTGAGATTGCACCAACTACTTCGAGCTGCATTTTTTTATTTCATATAAAAAATACATTTATAATGTATTCCATGTAAAAATTATTTGTTGATTTTTCGTGATTTGTATTTTATATTTGATGTTTGAGATGTTTATCTAGCTCCAAACGAGCTCGCAAACAAGCTCCCAATCGAGCAAACTAACGAGCTCGCGAACGAGCTCATAGACGAGCCCATTAGCGAGCTTATAAACGAGCAGTTAAACGATCACAAACCAAGCCTTGTTCGCAAACAAGCTCGAGCTCGACTTGAGCCGAGCTCGAGCTCTGATTCTCCAAATAAACCAAGCTCGAGCCCGAGCTCGAACACCCTTCCATTAGGCCGAGCCGAGCCCGAGTACTCCAAAACTCGGCTCGGCATGGCTCGTTTACAGCCCTACATTTCTTGCATGGTTTATTGGTTTAGCATCATGCGTGCTTTTAATATTTCTCAACACTTTCTTTACTTATTGTACGCCGCCACTCACCATCTCAGTCATTCTCATGCAAATTGGTGTGCTGCCCATTGGCAAGTTCGTGGCTAAAATACTACCCACTAAACAGTACAAGATTTTTGGTTAGGGTTTTAGTTTGAATCCTAGTACTTTTAATATTAAAGAGCATGTCATCATTAGTATCTTTGCTAATTGTGGTGTTTCTTTTGGTGGTGGCGATGCTTACTCTATTGGTGTCACCATTTGTATTTTATTTTTTTTAATCTTCACGCAGTCCCTACTTTGAATTTTATGTTCATTTTTTTAATAATTATTGACATGATCTAGAGTGTATTAGCGTGATTTTTTTTTTAAAAAAATTTGGTAGCTTATATATTTTTTTTTTCAATTTTTTGTTTAGGATTTACAGTTACTCAATTAGTTTTAACATCCTCTTTCCTTTGTGTGAACTGTGAAATGCAGATATTGGGGTACGGATGGGCTGGAATGCTTAGAAGATATCTGGTTGATCCTGTTGAGATGTGGTGGCCTGCAAATCTTGCTCAGGTTTCACTGTTCAGGTATATTTTTCATCTGACTCTATTATTCCTTATTAACTTCTTACCATCTGTTTGGTTGTTGAGAAAATGTAGGAAAAGATAAATTTAGGTTCAGTCCTTGTAGTGTTAGAAACTGATGTTTAATCTGGGCATAGACTGCTTATATGGTGATTTATATGTAAAACAGGTGAGATGAATTTGTTGAATTTTAAGTCTTGTTGATAAAATACCATTTTTAGCACATACTTTACTCTCTTTCCAGCAATTCAAATCTTTTGAGAGCATGTCAATAAAGGGATTTATTCTTCCAACATATTCGATGATTGCTTGTGGTTCAAATTCAAAAGGTGAAGCTGATAATGGTGGATATTTAACAGTAAAAAATAATAGACTGAAGCTAAACATAGCATCACCAATTTCTTAGCATATTTCGGTATAATTTGCACTGTGATTTATCAGTTTTTCCCTGGTTTTGAATATTTAAGTGGGTTTTGTTGGCGATTCCAGTGGCATAAATTCATTTATTAAAATGAATAGCATGCTTATTGGTTTCTAATTCGTCTCGCAGACCATCTAATCATCTTAGGTGATATATTCCGAGAGGAAACACTGTCTCACTCTAGAGGCATTTAGAATGTTGTCAATTGATCACAAAAAACATTTTCTTGTATAAATAAAAAAAAAATGTTTTCTTATTATATTTTATGGATGCAGCTAAAGTGTGTATGATTATAATATAGAATTAGCATGAATCAAAAATATTATCTGTTTCAAATTATTGCAGTTAGCCTAAGGGAATCATTCTAATCACATGAACACTTTGTACCTACAGAGCACTCCATGAAAAGGAGCCCAACAGTAAAGGCATGACTCGGATGCGATTCTTTCTTATAGCGATGACAGCAAGCTTTCTTTACTATGCACTTCCTGGCTACTTGTTCCCAATGTTGACATTTTTCTCATGGGTCTGCTGGGCATGGCCTCACAGCATCACTGCTCAACAAATAGGGTCAGGTTACCATGGGCTTGGAATTGGTGCCTTCACCCTTGATTGGGCTGGGATTTCAGCATACCATGGCAGCCCCCTGGTGGCACCCTGGTCATCCATTCTCAATGTTGGTGTTGGTTTTGTCATGTTTATCTACATAATTGTTCCTCTGTGTTATTGGAAATATAATACATTTGATGCTCGAAAGTTTCCAATATTCTCTAATCAGCTGTTCACTACCAGTGGACAGAAATATGAAACCACAAAGATCTTGACCCCAAATTATGAACTGAATGAGCCTGCTTATAATAGTTATGGTAAGCTCTACCTTAGCCCTCTGTTTGCCCTGTCAATTGGATCAGGATTTGCAAGGTTTACGGCAACTCTCACTCATGTGGCTTTGTTTCATGGAAGGTAAATTAGTAGCTAACTACAAGTTTTACACTGTCATAATATTTGCTCAAGTGTTAAGACTTAATAATATTTGGCCTATAAGGTTGGAATCTTCAAGACTGACATAATGATCATTTTCCATTGGCTAGTGATATTTGGAGGCAAAGTAGGTCGGCAATGAAGAACATAAAATTGGATATTCATGCGAAACTGATGAAATCCTATAAGCAAGTTCCTGAATGGTGGTTCTTCATTCTCTTGGTAGGAAGCATTGTCCTTTCTTTGTTGATGTCATTTGTGTGGAAAGACGATGTGCAGCTGCGATGGTGGGGTATGATCTTTGCATTTGGCCTGGCTTGGATTGTTACTCTTCCTATTGGTGTCATTCAAGCAACAACTAATCAGGTGATAATGCCAACTCTCCAGTTTATTGGTTTTTTTTTCTCTCCTCTGCCCCTTTATAACATAAGGAAAGTGTGGTTTAATGAGAAACAATCTGCATGCTTGAATTTTGCACTAATGTTCTTGTGTCCACAATGCAGCAACCTGGATATGACATAATAGCACAGTTCATAATTGGGTATGTCCTGCCTGGAAAACCAATCGCAAACTTGCTTTTCAAGATTTATGGACGAATTAGCACCGTCCATGCTCTTTCTTTCCTGTCTGACCTTAAACTTGGTCATTACATGAAGATACCACCACGGTGCATGTATGTTGCTCAGGTATTGCTGATTAGAAAACTTGTGCAGTTGAGTGTTTGATTTTTTTCTTTTTTTATTTTTTTATGGAATATCGACATTTTGTTGTTTGGTTTTTGATCAGTTGGTGGGAACCTTGGTTGCTGGTACAGTCAATCTTGCAGTTGCATGGTGGATGTTGGACAATATTGAGAACATCTGTGATTTTGAAGCGCTTCATCCTGACAGTCCTTGGACATGTCCCAAATACCGAGTCACATTTGATGCTTCTGTCATTTGGGGCTTGATTGGACCGAAAAGACTGTTTGGACCTGGAGGATTATACCGGAATTTGGTATGGCTATTCCTTATTGGAGCTTTCTTGCCAGTGCCTATTTGGATAATGAGCAAAATGTTCCCTGAAAAGAAATGGATTCCATTGATAAACATACCAGTTATATCATACGGCTTTGCTGGAATGCCGCCTGCAACTCCCACCAACATAGCAAGCTGGCTTGTCACTGGAACAATCTTCAATTACTTCGTATTCAAATATCACAAACGCTGGTGGCAGAAATATAATTATGTCCTCTCTGCAGCACTGGATGCTGGCACTGCATTCATGGGTGTACTGTTGTTCTTTGCTTTGCAAAATGAAGGCAAAGATTTGAAGTGGTGGGGAACTGAAATTGATCACTGTCCTTTAGCGACGTGTCCGACTGCACCTGGTATTACGGTTGAAGGATGTCCTGTGTTTACATAGATATTAGAATTGGCTTATGGTAGGAGGGGAGAGAGAACATAGCAAAAACAGGAAAAGAACTTCAATAACCACTCTCGTTGTATATTTCCACATGCTTCTTTACTGCCACTGAAAGTGAAAGCAGTGGTCTTTTATGTTGTGCTCCATATGCTTCTGGTTTGTTTTTATATGCTCAATTTCCAACCATGGAAATTTTACTGTATCCAAGTATCATATTGCACCATCTTTGGCTTTTTTTTTTTTTTGGGTTAGTTGAGGAGTTTTTCGTTCTTGCTGCACAATTGAAAATTGACAGAATCATGCACGTAACTTGGGAGGGAGTAGAAATATGCATATGAGCTTATTGATTTGTAACCTTTGAGGGTAAACCAGAGGCCAAACCGCCATACACTTCAGAGCTTGCAGCAATTTGATGAGTCTTGCCTTCCTCAACGAACCAGCTAGGTTTATGTTTATGCTCCGAACAAGGATTCATTTGCTGTTGCGGAAACTGGAAAACTCCACTCTTACTTATAGATACTCCAAAAACATAAGCTTTTGTGACAATAGAATGAGTCTGAAAGTTGAGATTTAATGTCGCTTGTAGGCTGTAGCTATTCGCTGTGGGGGGACATGGGGTGGGTCTGTTTCTATACATAATCATGTGCTCAAGTTGTTCCAACTAACGCGGCCTATATAATTTTTTTTTTTTCTCCCTTTGTTATGCCTATGGCGGGGACATGGGGTGGGTCTGTTTAATAATTTTGAACATGGTCGAGTTGATAAAAATTGAACTGGTACCATTTCTTCCAGGCTGCAGAATTTGCTTGCATGTACATTGTTTCATCTTCACCACTGGATCAAATGAGCAAATATTGTTTTTGTCAAAAGCTAGCCATTACATGAATTCCTCAATCGAGGAACTAAATACTGAGAAGCCAAAATATGTAGAAATGAATCAAATCTTACCCTAAAGCTCCGCCAAAAAAGTAGCCTAACATTTCAATACTGTAATCTGTGCAATTTTTGAATGCTTAGTTTAGAAACTTTGAACTAAATAAATAACAAAAACTAAACCTTTAAAATTCATCAATTATTCAATTTTATTCAATTAAAAGAAATTATTAGGACTGATTGATATTTATTCTTTCAAATTTTTGTATTTTTATACATTTTCAAAAAATAAAAAAGTTATACTAATAAATATTAATTTTTACTATTTTATTTTTTAAACTAGAAAAATAAGTTTTCACTAATTAAGAACTTATAGAAAACTGTTTATTTAGTTTTTAGCTACTGATCGATGGATTTTTCTGCAATACCTTTAAGGTATTGCTACCTTTTAAAAAAATTAATTTGAAAAAAAACGTTACCTATTATTTAGGTTAACCGGTTATAAACCTTAAAAAATTACGATTATGATTTAAAATCTAAAATAAATATTTGTGGTTCACCATATATTATTTTATGTTAAACCATAAATTGTAAAGTTAATATATCAAACTAAATATATTTTTATATACTTTAGGAGATGATTTAAGTTAAACCACAAATCAATATATAATAAAAATAAAATTATTATATAACAGAAATTTCAATTGAGAAAATAACAAGTTTTACGATTAAATTAAATTTTTTATTGTTAAATAAATATATATAATTTTAATAGTGACATAAATATCATGTATGTAATATGTGTGGTTAATACTATTTTTTGTCAAGAACCGAATCCAAAGGGCATATGACCGGCACTAGGGAATGCGAAAGCGTGTAGCTTCCAAAACCCATAGTAAGCCTTAGAAATTTTTCGCAAATAAAATTAATCAACTTGTAAACTTTAAAGAAAATCTGGCAGAGTTTCCTCTGTACCGGGACAAAACTTACCTATGGAAAGATAAATAACACTTCCAAAATCATTTTCCAAACAATACTCCACAAATACTCCATTAATCCACCATAATATACATATTTCTCCAACATAATAAAATCCACAATAAATTATACAAAACCATTTACTACTGCGATGTCTAGAATTTAATACATATTACATATGTCAAATAAACCTACATAAAATAGCCGGAGAAGAAGAAATCCGGCACAGACTGCAACCAATATCAGACTGACTGTGAGATCCTAAAAAAATAAATTGAGGGAAATCAGACCTCACTGAGTGAATCAATTTTATAAAATGCATGCTGATTTTAAAATAAATATTTAAAACCCTTTTAAAACAAAAATATATATAAATATAAATATTTAAAATTCCTTACTTTACTCAAATTATATTTATATAAAAACAAATTCCAAAAATTCACAAATCATCTTAATATGAAATTCTCATATGAAATCATATAAATTAAATCTTCGGTGGAAAACATGGTAGACCCCTAAACCTCAAGTTCTACTAGCCTTTCGGCTCTCTTAAATCCAATTGACTGTCGGTCCTAGAGAGAAACTCAACCATGGTCCAGCCACAGTCGGTCTCTTACACCAAATATTTTCCGGTGCCCAGAGAGCAAGCTCGACCAGTGTCTAACCAGTAACATATACTTGCCCAGAGAGTCTTACTCAACCAGGGCTCAACCATAATCCTGCTCAGAGAGTCTCACTCAACCAAGGCTCAAATTCATTAATCCTGCCCAAAGAGCAACGCTCAACCAGGGTCCACTATCAACAAATAGCCAGCTCATAGATCACTACTGGTGCGCACACAGTCCTGGTGACAGACACCAGGTAGCACGTTCTACCATTTCTCCAAATCATTTTTATATCATCAATATTTAAAATAAATGAAAAATAATAAAATAAATTCCACTAAGCATCTTTCCAAATATTATTCATGATAATAAAATAAATAATCATGCATGTATCAAGATATATAATCATAAATAAATTCATATAATCAACCTAAATATTATGTTAACCAATGAAAATTCTAATTTAAATATTCTCGACAAACATTTCATAAAATTAACTCACAGGTGGAGTGTGCTGGCCGACCCGTCCTCGACTGTCTTTGCTCTACACCTCTTGCTTTCGAATTCTCTAAATAAATAATATTTATTTAATAAATTACTCTAAATAAATTCTCAAAACTCTTAGAAAAATTATAAAAATTCAGAAATAATCAAAATAACCTTTAAAACACCAAAATGACTAATTTTGATGCTCAAATAATTTTCCAAATGAATTAAACCAATATATATGGAAATATATAATTTCCCCCAAATTCATTCCAGGATTTTTATTTCAAAATCCGCAAGAAAGTCCAGTTACAAGAAATGATCACCACATTTTACTCTATTTAATAAAATAACTCAGAATTTTTCCGGGCTATTTACTGTTCCTCACCGGAATCTAGGTAATACCCGCCGGATTCTCACCGGAAAACACAATATCAAACCCAACCATTTTGGTATTGAGAAAGAGGTTTGAGAAGAATAATCAGAGAGAAGTTCACCCGAGTCGTGTCTTCTAAACCAATAAGTACAATCCTATTTAAGACATGTTTACAGTCTATATTATGTAGTTTTCAGTTTGGTTTTGATTCCTAAAGCGTTAGTTTAACGTCTGGAAGCCTTGAGAAAAAAGTTAAAATTTGGTCAACGGAACTTTGCAGTGGTCAAACAGAGCTCCCTGAGTTGAATTTTAGTTTGAAACTGTCTTCTAAAATTCCAGTGTGTCAATGGGTCCCATTTGGTAAAAAGTCAGAATTTTGACTTCCGGCGGTCAGACCAGGTCCCACAACTGTCTGCCTCTCCTTGTCCTTATCCAAAAAAGCTGCTTTCCTAGTAAGGAATATTCCAAATTTGGAATATACTAGGACAAGTGTCAACTCTTTAAAGAGAGAGCATATACTATTACCTAATAACCTTGAATATTCAAAGGAATTTACACTAAATGCCACTACCTATGTTTGCCTATAAATAAAAGCTTTGAGGAAAGCTTTAGGGACTTTTTTTCCCACTTCTAATAATGGGAGATTCTAGAACAAAAATCAAGACAGATCTCTCTCCAAAAAAAGCCTTAGAAATTAGGGAAAATTTAGGAAATTAAGGGGAAACTATGCCAAAATTCTTCTAGACCTAATTTCTCTCTATTTTCTTCTCAAATCTCTCAAAAATACCAAAATCAATCACCAAAACATAAAATCCAAGTCCTGCAAATCAATTCCATACAAATCAGAACCAAATCCAAACCTAAACCCACCTAAAAACACCCTTTCCCCTTTTTGTTCAATTTCAATTCTCTACAATCAGTTGGTGTGTCTTGGTGAGTTCTTGCCCAAATTTTGAGGCTAAACACTTTGTAAAATGTCACTGTAAATCAATTCTCTACAATCAAAGGAGTGCAAAATTGCAATGTTCAGATATGAATAACTAGTTTTGGCCAATGAACAACCAAATCGACTGTTCATGGCTTAAAACCTGTTGTTGGCCTTTCCAGACCGGCTGTTGTGGCCACCAAAACCGGCTAGATAGTAAGTAAAAATGGTTTTCCACTCCTCTGCACTCCAAATAACTCTGATGATGGTTTTTAAGGTTCCAGAGGGTATATACTTGCTTGAGATTGATCCTAACCTCCCTTAAGATCCTAGGATGATGGAATTTAAGTATTTTAACCTATTTTTCTATTTTTAAATGATTTTTCAATTATTTTTCTTTTATTTCTTAAAACTCCTCTTTGAGTGCTTTCAAGTGTGATCCTTAAACTTGCTTTGGTTTAATGATTATTATTGTGTTTGTTGATGTTTATATGACTTTTAATTGAATATTTTGATTATCTTTTGTGGTTTATGGATTAATTTGGTTTTATTTTGGTGTGTATTCTTATTTAAAGTCTTGTTTAACATGTTTTATGCATGTTTGTTACTTGATTGTGTTTAATCATGCTTTAATTGTTGCTGTGATATTGTTAAGATACAAATATGCATACTTTGTGTTCTAATTTAGGGTTTTTATCATTTGTGGGCTATTTTGGTGCATATCATTTCTTTTGCATTGTTGCATTTTCATGCATTCATGTGCCTTTATGCATATCACTTGCTTGTTGCATATCACTATCATGCATGTGCTCATTTTTAGATCCTCCAGATGCATATTTGCATGCTTCCCGACTTGCATCACTTGCATACTTGCATACTTCCTGAATGTACATCACTTTGCATGCTTCTTAAATTTGCATCATGCATTATACCTTGTATGCACCCCGGATTTATTTAATGCTTGTGTGAACATCCATTGCATTAGATATACCCCTTGTTATCAATCTCAAGATCTTAATCTCAAGCTACTAACTTTACTAACTTATTTCTAACTTTTATTGTCATATGTTATTTTGATTATCAATTTATGTTGTATATTGTTGTTATATATCAATTCTCATCATCATCTCAATCTCTACACTCAACTCTCATTTGTCTTTAGTTTTATGTCCTAATTATGCTTTTATTACTTTTTATTTTATTATGTGCAATCTTAACTCCTATTCCTCCTTCTTTATTTATTTGTTTAATTTGTAATTTTATTATTACATTTTCCTTTTAATATTTTTTATGCTTTATCTTGTCAATTACATTAATATTTCCTTTTGTTTTTGTGCTAAATTGATGTTTTATTTGGTATAAACTAGAAATATACCAAAAATAAACCAAAGCTGTTTTTCTTCTTTTATTAACAAAATAATCTTTTATTTCTTATAATTAATAAAATGACATCTTTTGCACTTATTTTTTTTAATTCCTTTTCAATAAATAAATATTTTTTCATTTTCTCATGTTTTTATTGAAATATGGAATTTTGCATTTCTAATAATGAAAATTTATCATTTTCCATGGTAAGTTTAATTTTTTTTGTTCTTCAATAAAATTGACATGTTTTTATACTTTATTTGTTCTTTTGTTATGTCCTTTATGGATCACAAAAATCATCCAAATGCAAGGATATGGATCACAATTTCCCTTATTTATTAGTTTTTCAAATAAAATGATTTGATTATGTGATCAATAATTCATAATTGTGGGAATGTCCATCCAAGGTACAAAATTAACATTTTAAGGCCTAACTTGATGGAAACTCATGTTGTGAATTAATGGTTCATGTAATTAATCAAATGATAATTTTAAATGATTTACTAGACCTCCTTCACCTCCAAAGGATTCTACACCTCCTGCTCTGGAAATTGAGGACCGGTCCAAGGATATTGATCTTTCACTAACCCATCTTGCTGCAGATGTTGAGATTGAGAATCAGATTGCAGATGTTACAATTGAGAATCAGAATAACTCCGTTGCTGAACCTGAAGCTCATGATGATCCTGACGTCATTTCAAGCTCGAATGTTGATACTGTATCTCGTACAATTACAAAACATGAATTACAAGTGGTCTCTAATTAATGGGCGGACATGGTTGAATAGGTTTCAGAACCTTGGCAAGTGGCTTCCGGCAAAAAAATAGAAAAAAAAAAAGCAAACCAAGTCATCCAAGTCAGTTGTTCTTGCAGGCAATAGACCTCAAACCAGGTCTGTTTCAAATACTTCTTTATGAATATTTTTTATTAGAATTATAGGGGGTTAGGCAACCCCAACACTCAATGGGTGTTATTTAATTTTTGTCATTTGCATAAACCGGATTTCGTCTGTCTTGCTGAACCTAAAGTGGATTTTGATTCTATTCATGAAAGTTTTTGGAGATCTTTAAATTTGTCTTTTCTTGCTTCTAATTTAACAAGCTCTCCTAGCTTGTGGTTTTTGGTTTCCAATGACTTGGGTGCAGGTAATGTCAATGTATTTCTAGTTCTTCTCAGCAAATCACTGTGGAAGTTAAAATTCAAATGCAGTCCCCATATGTCACTTGTGTCTATGCTCATGTTTTGGGATCCATGAGACGTCAGCTTTGGGCAAAATTAGATCTTTTGTCCTCTCTTATTACTATGAATTGGTTTTTAATTGGAGATTTTAACTCCTATTTTGGAGCTCATGAGAAAACGGGTCGTGCTCCCAATACTCGTTCTTGTCAGGATTTTGTTTCAGCAGTGGCTAATTGTTCTTTGACTTATTTGGAAATAAAAGGATCTCTTTATACCTGGACCAATAATAGAAGAGGTCCTCACCGTGTTGACATTCAGTTGGATCGTGCTTTGTGCTCTGATGCTTTTTTTCAGAATTGGAGTTCCATAGAGTGCCATGCTCTTGCGTGCCATTCCTCATATCAAAATCCTCTCTTGCTTTATTGTCGTCAAGGCTCCTCTTTGCCCAAGCCTTTTCAATTTTTATCCATGTGGACTTCTCATGATGGCTTTCTTCCTGCTGTTGGTGATTTTTGGGGTTCACTTACCATTACTGGACATCCCATTTTTGTGATGATGAGTAAGTTAAAGATGTTGCGTTCTTTCTTGAGAAGTTGGAATAAAAACACATTTGGCCATCTTGATGTTCTGATTTCACAAGCAAAGCAAAGTTTGCTTTCTATTCAGCATAATATGGAGTTGCATGGGTTTTCTGATGAGCTCCACCATCAAGAACTTCACGCCAACTCTATTTTAGATTTTCATTTATCTCATCAAGAGACCCTTTTTAAAGATAAAAGTCAGGTTAGATGGTTGAAGCATGGGGACCGCAATTCAAAATTCTATCAAGGCCTTCTTGCTAGACGCAAAGCTCAATCCACAGGTTCTTCTATGGTGATCAATAGGATTTTGGAATTTGATGCTTTTTGCATTAATAATCATGTCATTGATTATTTTTCAAATCTCTTTACCTCAGCTCAATCTCCACGTGATTTTTCGGGTATTAAAGATGTCATCCCTTACTTGGTTTCAGAGGTGGATAAATCTATGTTGTTGATGATGCCTTCTAATGATCTTATTCGTTCAGTTGTTTTTGACATGGATCCTCATAGTGCCCCTGGTATGGATGGGTTTACAGGCCTTTTTTTCTATTCTTACTGGAATATTATGGGTTTTGATTTATATAATGCGGTTCAGAGTTTTTTTAGCACTGGTTCGCTATACCCTGGTTTGAACTCTAATTTGTTGGTTCTTATTCCTAAAATGTTGGGTGCTAATTCAGTGGATAAATTTCATCCAATTATCTTAAGTAATTTTCTTTTCAAAATCATTACTAAAATTCTAGCTGACCGTCTTAGTTCTGTGGCCTCTAGAATTATTTCTCCTCACCAATTTAGGTTTATTAAAGGTAGAAATATTGAGGATTGTATAACAGCTTCATTATAATGTTTTAATATCATGAATCATAATTATAGAGGTGGTAATATGGCCATGAAGATTGACATAAAAAAGGCTTTTGACACAATGGAGTGGGATTTTATTTTTAATGTGCTTCTTAGTTTCAGCTTCTCACAAGATTTTATGACTGGATTTTGAGCATTTTTGATTCAGCTAGATTGTCTGTTATCATTAATGGGGGCACTCACGATTATTTTCCTGTGTCACGTGGTGTACGGTAGGGAGATCCTCTCTCCCCATTGCTTTTTTGCCTAGCAGAAGATTATTTGAGCCGCAAGCTTTCTCAAATTACAAGTGAAGGCTTTTCACTCCAATATACGGTGGTGGCAATTTTAGCTGTCCTTCTCACTTTTTGTATGTTGACGATGTTCTAATTTTTGGCCGAGCTAGTCATTCGAATATTGATGTGCTTGCAAAGATTTTTTTGGAGTATGGGTTACTTTCGGGCCAGCTAGTGAATTGGGATAAGTCGGATTTATTTTTAAGCAAAGGTATTACTGCTCATTGTGCTTCATCTCTTCATGCTAGAGTAGGTATGAAGGCAGGTGATTTGCCTTTTGTTTATCTTGGAGTGCCTATTTTCATTGGAGCTCCAAAGGCTCATTGGTTAAAGACCTATGCTGATCGGATTCTTTCCAAATTGGAAGAGTGGAAGGGTCATTCCCTTTCTTTTTCTGGTTGTCTTACTTTGATTAAAGCTAATATTTACGACTCTCTTCTTCATGGATTTATGATCTATAAATGGCCTATCTCTTTTTTCAAATATATGGAAAGGGCAATTCGAAATTTTTTATGGACAAGATCTTCTACTTCTAAGAAATTAATCTCTGTCAAATGGGACACTTATTGTTTGCCTATTGATGAAGGCGGTCTGGGATTGCATCGGCTCTTTCGGCTCAATGATATTATGTTTGGTCGTGTTGCTTAGAAACTTTGTGGAAACTCTTCTTTTGTGTTTGATTTTTTACGTAAAAGATTTCTTTGCAGTGGCTACCCGAAAGATACATACATCTGCTCTTCGATATGGTCCTCCATTAAATTCGTTTATCAGGCTTTGTAAAATTCTTCTCAATGGCTTCTTTCAAGGAACTCTAATCTCTATTTTTGGCACTTAAATTTTTTTTGTGATATTGTTGCTAACAAAATTGGCATCCCATCTCACGTGCGTCATCAATTTTCTGCTGTTATTCAGGATTACTTTTGGGATGGTCAGTGGCATTTCTTGGGTTCCTTCAAGCAGGCATTCCCTCATCTTATTTCAGACTTAGACTCTATAGTTTCCTCTGCAACCCATGAAGATGTCTTTGCTTGGCATTACTCCTCCACAAGGTCTTATTCTTGTAAAGAAGCTGGCAACTTTTTTAGGGTAGTTGGTCCTAAAGTGGCTTGGTGCCGAGATTTATGGCGACATTATCTCCCCCCAAGTCATTCTTCTTTGTGTTGGCGTGCGTTTCATCAGCATTTTCCATCGGATGATAATTTGCAACGAAAAGGTATAGTGCTTGTATCCAGATGCTGTTTGTGTTGTATGGCTAGTGAAACAACTGACCATGCCTTAGTTTCTTGCCCTTATACGGTGGCATTATAGTCAGCGTTGCAAGACTTGTTTCAAGTCAAGTTCTCTATTGTAGGATCGGCTCTTTCTTTCTCTTCACAGCTTGTTGTTTTATGGAAAGTTAGAGTTTTGTCGGCGTTTAGCATCTGTGGAAGGTGAGGAACCATGCCACTTTTAGACAGTGATTTATGCCTATAACAGTCACAATCCGAGCTCTTTGTAAGTCAAAAAAGAAAACTGAAATTTTTAGAAAAGGATTTATATATAACACCCAATCTGATCTCATCATCCTTCATCGTCTCTATGTAAATGATACTCCTCAACCAGCTTCATCGCCTCAAGCTATTTGTTGGTATCCTCTGCCGAATGGATGGTTTAAGGTAAATATTGATGAGGCAGCAAAGGGGTATCCTGGTTTATCAGGTGCCGGTGGTGTTTTTTGAATTTTGAATGGTTATTCAGTAGGCTCATTTGTTGTTCCATTAGGAACAAAATTTGCTTTTGAAGCCAAATTGATGGCTGCTATCTTTGCCATACGATATGCTATTTCCTTTAATTATTCACCCTTATGGGTTAAGAGTGATTCCGCTTATATGGTATGGCTTATTCAACATAGAAATTCTTGCGTCAGGAATAGCATCGGTTCCTAGTATCACTGTCGTCCATCCAAGTTCACATCTCCTATATCTACAGAGAAGGGAATTTTGTTGCAGACAAATTGTCTCAGTTAGCTATTGTTAGTGCGGACGAGACTTGGTGGCCTTCTTTTCCATCTAAATGTCTTCACTTAATGCGAAATGATGCTATGGGGTTACATTCTTATAGGTTTCGCTAGTTTTGCTAGTTTTGTTCTTAGTTGTTTATTGTCTTGCTTTGCCTTTTATGGTTGTACTTGCTTCTTGTATTATTTTTTCTTATTAATAAAAATCTTTGGTCTGGTGTATGAAGTAGGTGCTAAGGAGATGCCAGCCTAGCTGGGATGTCCTGGTGCACCATCTGATTCCAGATCTTAGAAGCCTTTATTGAAAAAAAAACTAAAATCCTTTTTATTTCAAAACTCATTTTCAAGCATTTTTCCTTTATTTTACCTTTTCAAGCTATATTTCTATTTTAAATTTCAAAGTTATTCATTTTAATTTCTTTTTGAAACCAAATATATTTTTAAATCATTTTATTTTGGTTTCAAAAGTTATTTTCTTACATTTTTCAAATAAAATGTTTTATTGCCTCGAAACTTGGAATATGGAGCAATCATGAAGAGGATATTTGCGAAACATGTTAGCCATTCCCATCTCTCCTCTCTTTAATTTATTTTAATTAATTTCTTTTATTGCTCTTATTTCTCATATTTCATTATTTAGCATGCATATATTTGTTCATAACGTGACTTTGTCATAATTGCCATGCCATAGATTAATTGTTTGCCTTTTTATTGCTTTATTTACTTTTCATTTATTTGCATGTTTATAATATGTTATCATGTATTATGCCATGCTTGTATGATATTTCCATGACATATAGATTTACCATGTTTGCATGCTTTCTTAATTTTCATGTTTATAATTATATGCTATGTTTTTATGTTATTATGCTATGTTTATACCATGTATACCATGTTTGCTATATTATGAACATTAGTTTAGCCTTTACCATGATCATGCATCATTTTACCATATTCATGCATCGTTTTTTCATGTTCTTTTACGCTTGTGTGTATATATTGTGTTTGCATTTGCATGTAGTAGTTGATGTATAATAGTACATAATTCTTGGAAGCACTATACATAAAGTATGGTCGGTAATGCTCAGCATTCAGGCGGTATGGAGATGCCTCGAACAAAAGATCCTAATCCTACTGTCATCAAAATCGAAACCTAATGTTTTATCCAGTGGGCGAATTCGGTTCCAAGCAAGGGATCCGAGTTTGTCTAAGTCCCTAAAACAGATAATTTCTAGGGTGATACCGAGTGGTGACTCCCTTTTTCTCCTGCTTGATTGAAGGGTTATAAGTACATTTATGCCATCCCTAAGCTCTTTCAGTACTCCCCTCACTACCCTATACTTTCCTGTAATAAGGAAAAAGGATATGTGACCCAAAGAGTGTCGAGTCAGTCCCGCTGGCATCAACACACTCTAAGGTGTTCAGCTGCTCCCGATTGGTCTAGAGACTATGTCTGATACTAGAAAGGCTAGAATAGCCCCACCTCTGCATCAGTGGAAAACTCCTGTCGAGGCTAATAGCACTAAAGCCTTGGATCACTCCAATCTTGATGCTTCAAATCTGAAAAAAGAAAATAACAGTCAGAAAAAAGATAAAAGAATTGTAGATAATAAGAAATTAAAATCAAAAGAGGTGAGAAAACATACATTTAGGAAGTGCCATAAGCCATACATCATGACAGCACCTCTGTAGACTATGTCAAGCATATAATAGAGATAGGCCAGTGCTGTAGTGCTGCAGAACCCCAGTCAAAGGTAGCAACTCGACTAAGGTATCAGAGAGGGCTAAGAAGAGCAATGCTGACCTCATGACTAGTCTCACAAAAGAGGGTAGTGCCTAGCAGTATCAGAAGAACACATCTCGCCTTCTAAATGATTTGGTGAGGTGTAGTCGTAGGCAATCTCCTAAAGCCCTAAACAAGAGATGAAAGAAGGACGTTCTTCTAATTCTTCTACATCGGAACAAATCCGAGCAAGTCATGAACATACTGGCTCCCAGCATCTTCGAGAAGGTTGCAGTAGTTGATGTCAAAAGGGACTGGGGTGCCTCCAAAGGCAATCCCAGTGATGGTAAAGAAACTCATCGATGAAACAATCAACTCACCCACATGAGTGTGGAACGTGTGAGTGGTGTCCATCCACCTCTCAATCAATGCGAAGAGAGAGTTGCGATCTGATCTACCTCGAGAAGTCGGGAGACCAGTAATGAAGCATCTGAAACCTGATGCCTAGATATACTGTGTCACTCCTCAGGCAATGAAAAAGCTCACGAGCTAAATGAAAGCAACTAGAAAACATCAGTGGTTTCTGAATAAAAATTTAGAAACAATAAAGTCACTCTCTTAGACTCTTTGTTTTTATCTTGCATATTTATCTTTATTTGCATTTTTCTATTTCACACTAAAATAAAATAAAATAAAATATTTTGAAAATTGGAAAATTGGAATCGAAAAATCCAATCGGAAGATTGGATTTCCAATCAGAATTCTAGAATTCTGATTGGAATTCTAGAATTCTGATTGGAATTCTAGATTTCCGATCAAAAATCCATAACTCAGATCGAAAATTATGGAAATCCGATCGGAAATCCACAAATCTGATTGGCATTCCAGACTTCTGATCGAAAATCCAGAGCCCGGATCGAATATACACACTAACCCGATTTGATTTTTTATTTTTATTTTATGTTTAAATTTAACTTTTCACTTGATAAACTAATTTTCATTAATCAATTTTTTAAATACGTAATAATTTTTACAAGCATGTCAATTTTTGCATAACTCAGTCTAATTTTATTCACTAATTAGATAGAATAAAATTAAAATTTTGTAGAATAAAGCAGAGGGAAATAATGTGTACCTTGTCACAAGCATTTGAGCATTTATGTAGCTCCATACGCAAAAAAGGAAGGATCGATGCACCCTCCTGAAGTCCCAAATGGTTCTATGGAAAATGCAGGGCCAGGATGGGTGGATCAGCTGCACCAGAGGTACTAGCACGAGGTCTACATGGTGGGTGAGCCATAGGATCAAACGGATTCAAAAAGGGATGTCAAACGAAGTATTAATTAAGAAAAGAAAAAAAAAACAAAATCAAGTGAAAGTGAAAGGAAGAAAAAAGAAAAGAATAGGAAGAAGAAGATGATGAATAAGCAAAAAAGAAGGTGAAAAAGAAAGGTAAGTGTTGACCATTTACATGATCAAACTCCTAATTTTGATCTTTGACAATCAATTTAAGTTACTAATCTTTTTATTTAAGTGTGTATAAGTTAGGACTCTATTGGAAGCTAAAATTAAGTATGAATATACTGGGCTGGTTC